>SJYR01004090.1:0-33016 GCA_006410655.1 Kobus ellipsiprymnus | reverse complement strand
ACACTCTATATAGTCTTTTTGTGGTTGTTGTTGTTGTTTTTTAATAATTCTTGTGGCTTTTTTTTTTTTCTTCTTCTTCTTCTTTTTTTCTTTAATATTGTATTTTTGAAAATCCAACCTCTATTCTAGATTTTAAATCTTTGCTTTTTGGTATTGGTTGTCAACTTTGTACATTTAAAAACCCAATCTTCAGTACCCAATTTTACCTGAGAGCGAGATTACTGGCTTGAACACTCTCTCCTCCTTTGGACTCTCCTTTTTCTCCACCAGGTTGTCTCTGTCTCCTCCCTCCCCCTTCTCTTCTCTACCCAACTCTGTGAATCTCTGTGTGTTCCAGACGGTGGAGAACACTTAATGAACTGGTTACTGGCTGAATCTGTCTCTCTCCTTTTCATTTCCCTCTTTTATCCTCCTGGCCACCTCTGTCTACTTCCTCCCTCTCTTCTTCCCTGTATAACTCTGTGAACACCTCTGAGCGGTCCAGACTGTGGACAACACATAAGGAAGTGATTACTGGCTAGCTTGCTCTCTCTTCTTTTGATCCCACCTCATCTCATTCCAGTCACCTCTAACTAACCCCTCCCTCTTCTCTTCTCTATGTAACTCAGTGAACCTTTCTGGGTGTCCCTCAATGTGGAGAAACTTTTCATCTTTAACCTAGATGTTTTATCATAGGTGCTGTATAGATGGAGAAGTCTTGAGGCAACTGTAAAAATAAAACTGAAAACCAGAAGCAGGAGGCTTAAGTCCAAATCCTGAGAACATCAGAGAACTCCTGACTCCAGGGAACATTAATTGATAGGAGCTCATCAAACGCCTCCATACCTACACTGAAACCAAGCACCACCCAAGGGCCAACAAGTTCCAGAGCAAGACATACCACAGAAATTCTCCAGCGACACAGGAACACACCCCCGAGCTTTAATATACAGGCAGCTCAAAGTTACTCCAAAAGCATTGACCATAATGCATTACTGGTCACTTCATTGCACTCCAGAAAGAAGAAATCCAGCTCCACCCACCAGAACTCCAACACAAGCCTCCCTAACCAAGAAACCTTGACAAGCCACTGGTACAACGCCACCCACAGTGAGGAAACTCCATAATAAAGAGAACTCCACAAATTCCCAGAATATAGAAAGGCCACCCAAATGCAGCAATATAACCAAGATGAAGAGACAGGAATACTCAGCAGGTAAAGGAACAGGAGAAATGCCCACCAAACCAAACAAAAGAGGAAGAGATAGGGAATCTACCTGAGAAAGAATTCCGAATATTGATAGTGAAAATGATCCAAAATCTTGAAATCAAAATGGAATTACAGATAAATAGCCTGGAGACAAGGATTGAGAAGATGCAAGAATGGTTTAACAAGGACCTAGAAGAAATAAAAAAGAGTCAGTATATAATGAATAATGCAATAAATGAGATCAGAAACACTCTGGAGGCAACAAATAGTAGAATAATGGAGGCAGAAGATAGGATTAGTGAAGTAGAAGATAGAATGGTAGAAATAAATGAATCAGAGAGGAAAAAAGAAAAACAAATTAAAAGAAATTAGGACAATCTCAGAGACCTCCAGGACAATATGAAACGCTCCAACATTCAAATTATAAGAGTCCCAGAAGAAGAAGACAAAAAAGAAAAGACCATGAGAAAATCCTTCAGGAGATAATAGTTGAAAACTTCCCTAAAATGGGGAAGGAAATAATCACCCAAGTCCAAGAAACCCAGAGAGTTCCAAATAGGATAAACCCAAGGCAAAACACCCCAAGACACATATTAATCAAATTAACAAAGATCAAACACAAAGAACAAATTTTAAAAGCAGCAAGGGAAAAACAACGAATAACTCACAAGGGGATTCCCATAAGGATAACAGCTGATCTTTCAATAGAAACACTTCAGGCCAGGAGGGAATGGCAAGACATACTTAAAGTGATGAAAGAAAATAACCTACAACCCAGATTACTGTACCCAGCAAGCATCTCATTCAAATATGAGGGAGAAACCAAAAGCTTTGCAGACAAGCAAAAGCTGAGAGAATTCAGCACCACCAAACCAGCTCTCCAACAAATGCTAAAGGATACTCTCTAGACAGGAAACACAAAAAGGGTGTATAAGCCCGAACCAAAAACAATTAAAGAAATGGCAACAGGATCATACTTATCAATAATTACCTTAAATATAAATGGGCTGAATGCCCCAACAAAAGGCAAAGACTGGCTGAATGGATACAAAAACAAGATCCCTATATGTGCTGCCTACAAGAGACCCACCTCAAAACAAGGCACACATACAGGCTGAAAGTGAAGGGCTGTAAAAAGATATTCCATGCAAGTAGAGACCAAAAGAAAGCAGATGTAGCAATACTCATATCAGATAAAATAGACTTTAAAACAAAGGCTGTGAAAAGAGACAAAGAAGTCCACTACATAATGATCGAAGGATCAATCCAAGAAGAAGATATAACAATTATAACTATATGCACCCAACATAGGAGCACCGCAATATGTAAGACAAATGCTAACAAGTATGAAAGGGGAAATTAAATATAACACAATAATAGTGGGAGACTTTAATACCCCACTCACATCTATGGACAGATCAACTAAACAGAAAATTAACAAAGAAACACAAACTTTAAATGATGTAATAGACCAGTTAGGCCTAATTGATATCTACAGGACATTTCACACCAAAACAATGAATTTCACCTTTTTCTCAAGTGCTCACGGAACCTTCTCCAGGATAGATCACATCCTGGGCCTTAAGTCTAACCTTGATAAATTCAAAAAAATTGAAATCATTCCAAGCATCTTTTCTGACCATAATGCATTAAGATTAGATCTCAATGACAGGAGAAAAACTATTAAAAATTCCAACATATGGAGGCTGAACAACACGCTTCTGAATAACCAACAAATCACAGAAGAAATCAAAAAAGAAATCAAACTATGCATAGAAATGAATGAAAATGAAAACACAACAACCCAAAACCTGTGGGACACTATAAAAGCAGTGCTAAGAGGAAAGTTCATAGCAATACAGGCACACCTCAAGAAACAAGAAAAAAGTCAAATGAATAACCTAACTCTACACCTAAAGCAACTAGAAAAGGAAGAAATGGAGAACCCCAGAGTAAGTAGAAGGAAAGAAATCATAAAAATTAGGGCAGAAATAAATGCTAAAGAAACAAAAGAGACCATAGCAAAAATCAACAAAACTAAAAGCTGGTTCTTTGAAAGGATAAATAAAATTGACAAACCATTAGCCAGACTTATTAAGAAACAAAGAGAGAAGAATCAAATCAATAAAATTAGAAATGAAAATGGAGAGATCACAACAGACAACACAGAAATACAAAGGATCATAAGAGACTACTATCAGCAATTATATGCCAATAAAATGGACAACGTGGAAGAAATGGACAAATTTTTAGAAAAATACAACTTTCCAAAACTAAACCAGGAAGAAATAGAAAACCTTAACAGACCCATCACAAGCACGGAAATTGAAACTGTAATCAGAAATCTTCCAGCAAACAAAAGCCCAGGTCCAGACGGATTCACAGCTGAATTCTACCAAAAATTTAGAGAAGAGCTAACACCTATCCTACTCAAACTCTTCCAGAAAATTGCAGAAGAAGGTAAACTTCCAAACTCGTTCTATGAGGCCACCATCACCCTAATACCAAAACCTGACAAAGATGCTACAAAAAAAGAAAACTACAGGCCAATATCACTGATGAACATAGATGCAAAAATCCTCAACAAAATTCTAGCAATCAGAATCCAACAGCACATTAAAAAGATCATACACCATGACCAAGTGGGCTTTATCCCAGGGATGCAAGGATTCTTCAATATCCGCAAATCAATCAATGTGATTCACCACATTAACAAATTGAAAAATAAAAGCCATATGATTATCTCAATAGATGCAGAGAAGGCCTTTGACAAAATTCAACATCCATTTATGATAAAAACTCTCCAGAAAGCAGGAATAGAAGGAACATACCTCAACATAATAAAAGCTATATATGACAAACCCACAGCAAACATTATCCTCAATGGTGAAAAATTGAAAGCATTTCCCCTAAAGTCAGGAACAAGACAAGGGTGCCCACTCTCACCGCTACTATTCAACATAGTTCTGGAAGTTCTGGCCACAGCAATCAGAGCAGAAAAAGAAATAAAAGGAATCCACATTGGAAAAGAAGAAGTAAAACTCTCACTGTTTGCAGATGACATGATCCTCTACATAGAAAACCCTAAAGACTCCACCAGAAAATTACTAGAGCTAATCAACGAATATAGTCAAGTTGCAGGATATAAAATCAACACACAGAAATCCCTTGCATTCCTTTACACTAATAATGAGAAAGTAGAAAAAGAAATTAAGGAAACAATTCCATTCACCATTGCAACGAAAAGAATAAAATACCTAGGAATATATCTACCTAAAGAAACTAAAGACCTATATATAGAAAACTATAAAACACTGATGAAAGAAATCAAAGAGGACACTAATAGATGGAGAAATATACCATGTTCATGGATCGGAAGAATTAATATTGTGAAAATGAGTATACTACCCAAAGCAATCTACAAATTCAATGCAATCCCTATCAAACTACCAGCGGTATTTTTCACAGAACTAGAACAAATAATTTCAAGATTTATATGGAAATACAAAAAACCTCGAATAGCCAAAGCAATCTTGAGAAAGAAGAATGGAGCTGGAGGAATCAACTTGCCTGACTTCAAGCTCTACTACAAAGCCACAGTCATCAAGACAGTATGGTACTGGCACAAAGACAGAAATATAGATCAATGGAACAAAATAGAAAGCCCAGAGATAAACCCACACACCTATGGACACCTTATCTTTGATAAAGGAGGCAAAAATATACAATGGAGTAAAGACAATCTCTTTAACAAGTGGTGCTGGGAAAATTGGTCAACCACTTGTAAAAGAATGAAACTAGATCACTTTCTAACACCACACACAAAAGTAAACTCAAAATGGATTAAAGATCTAAATGTAAGACCAGAAACTATAAAACTCCTAGAGGAGAACATAGGCAAAACACTCTCCGACATAAATCACAGCAGGATCCTCTATGATCCACCCCCCAGAATTCTGGAAATTAAAGCAAAAATAAACAAATGGGATCTAATCAAAATTAAAAGCTTCTGCACAACAAAGGAAAATATAAGCAAAGTGAAAAGACAGCCTTCTGATTGGGAGAAAATAATAGCAAATGAAGCAACTGACAAACAACTAATCTCAAAAATATACAAGCAACTCCTACAGCTCAATTTCAGAAAAATAAATGACCCAATCAAAAAATGGGCCAAAGAACTAAATAGACATTTCTCCAAAGAAGCCATATGGATGGCTAACAAACACATGAAAAGATGCTCAACATCACTCATTATTAGAGAAATGCAAATCAAAACCACAATGAGGTACCATTTCACACCAGTCAGAATGGCTGCGATCCAGAAGTCTGCAAGCAATAAATGCTGGAGAGGGTGTGGAGAAAAGGGAGGCCTCTTACACTGTTGGTGGCAATGCAAACTAGTACAGCCACTATGGAGAACAGTGTGGAGATTCCTTTAAAAATTGCAAATAGAACTGCCCTATGACCCAGCAATCCCACCGCTGGGCATACACACTGAGGAAACTAGAATTGAAAGAGACACATGTACCCCAATGTTCATTGCAGCACTTTTTATAATAGCCAAGACATGGAAACAACCTAGATGTCCATCAGCAGAAGAATGGATAAGAAAGCTGTGGTACATATACACAATGGAGTGCTACTCAGCCATTAAAAAGAATACATTTGAATCAGTTCTAAGGAGATGGATGAAGCTGGAGCCGATTATACAGAGTGAAGTAAGCCAGAAAGAAAAACACCAATACAGTATACTAATGCATATATATGGAATTTATAAAGATGGTAATGATGACCCTGTATGCGAGACAGCAAAAGAGACACATATGTGTAGAACGGACTTTTGGACTCTGAGGGAGAGGGAGAGGGTGGGAAGATTTGGGAGAATGGCATTGAAACATGTGTATTATCATGTAAGAAACAAATTGCCAGTCTATGTTTGATACAGGATACAGGGTGCTTGGGGCTGGTGCCCGGGGATGATCCAGAGAGATGATATGGAGTGGGAGGTGGGAGGGGTGTTCATGATTGGGAATTCACGTACACCCTTGGCGGATTCATGTTAATGTATGGCAAAACCAATACAGTATTGTAAAGTAAAATAAAGTAAAAATAAAAATTAAAAAAAAAGAAATTTATAAAAAGCAATAACCTTCTCATCCAGTGAGAATCACCTAACCATGTTCTTTTTTTTTTTTTTTCACTCACTGACCATGTCAGACATATCCTCTTGAAAAGTTGTGTGTTGACCACACACATCTCTAGCATCTTCTCAATTGTCCTTTACTGCTAAGTCACTTCAGTCGTGTCTGACTCTGTGCAACCCCACAGATGGCAGCCCACCTGGCTCTGCCATCCCTGGGATTCTCCATGCAAGAACACTGGAGTGGGTTGCCATTTCCTTCTCCAATGCATAAAAATGAAACGTGAAAGTCAAGTGTCTCAGTTGTGTCCGACTCTTAGAGACCCCATGGACTGCAGCCTACTAGGCTCCTCCATCCATGGGATTTTCCAGGCAAGAGTACCGGAGTGGGGTGCCATTGGTGGTCACAATGTTATTGGATGAATTCCTTTCACTTTAGTCATATCTATTGCCCATTTATTCTTCCATAACCCTCAATATGACATTGCCTACAACACACATGCAACTAGTGTCTTCAAAGCCCCCAATTCCTTATTAGTCAGATATGTGACTTATTGTTCTGAATATGCTACACTTTTGTTTTATCTTCATGAAAAAAGACTTCAGATAACAAAACACACCAACCATCACTCTCAAAAGGAAAACATGATGCCGACATTTTATACTTCTGTTTTAACGATGAAACCAGGTTTGTTTTAGGCTAAGATTAGACGCATGAAACACAATTCTATTTTGGACCAAGCTATACATTTTCGTATCCTGAGTTTCTGATCTCAAGGTGGTAGATGGTCAGGATTCTCAAATGTGTTATAGCACTTTACTTTTCTATGGTGAACATTTGGAATCTCCAGTAGAACCAGTTTAAGTTTTGTGTAATATTCTTTTGCTAGGTTAAAGAGCCATCCTTAGTAATAGGTGATGTAACTTTTCTTTATAATCTGCAGTTTCTATCTGTTGAAATAAATGAGATATAAACCAACTTCATATTTCTTCTTTCTTGTCTAGTGTTTTCCAGACCTACAAATATTAAGTTTCTCACTTTCAGTTTTAGTAAAGTCCAGAATGCTTACCTTCTCCATACAGTATCTAGTTATAAACTACTTTTGATGGTATGCTAAAACTGAAATCAACTTAATTTTACTGTGGTTCTGACAATAGGGAACCACAGAGTAGTCAATCAAAATACCAAATTTCCCCATTCTAAAGACTATAATTTTTCCCTCTAAATTGGATTTTGTATTGAGAACAGCCTTCAGCTGTCTGATTAATTTTAGTCTGGGATAATGAGTGTTGTCTTTTTTCCAAATAGAGGTCTCACTTCTAATAGGAAAAAATTAAATGCATAAATTTACAATTTTTGCACACAAAAATATTTACTGCATGGCACTATATACCAGGCAATTTTCTACCTTCTGGGAATACAGGTTAAAAAAAATGATCCCCTTTTAGACTTTTTATTACAGAACTCCTGATTCTGCTCATCACACTCCTTTTGTTTCTTTTCGTAGCAGTTTTGAACTAACACACCATAAGCTTTAGTTATTTCTTAATTGTTACTGCTTCTTTACTGGAATGTGAGCTCTATGGAAGGTGGTTTTTCCATCTGAAATAAATCCTAAGTTTTGCTTGTAGGCAAAAACTTCTGTGAATAATGGAGGCATAAAAAGAGAGGGCAAGCATGCTGGGGATGGGGTTCATAATTTAACATTGTATGGTCCAGGAGGTAGAGCTTCTTGAAAAGATAACAAGTAAACAAGACATTAGTGAGGACAGGTAAGCCATCTATGGGGGTATCTGGGTAAAAGTATTCCAAGCATGGACATCAACACCTAGAAATACTCTGAGGTGAGAGGGTGCCTGGCCTGTTCCAGGGACATTAAGGGACCTGTACAGCTGGACATGGCTGAGTTGGGTAGAGATGGTAGGCAATAAGCTTAGAGATATCAGAGGGTCAGATTTGTAGGGCACTTACGGTCATAGAAAGTGTATTAGTCAAGGTTCACTAGGGAAATAGAACAAATGGTGTGTGTGTGTGTGTGTGTAGAAAGAGTGTTATTGGAATTGGTTCATGTAATTGTAGACACTAGCAAGTCCAAAGTTTGCAGGGTCGGTTGGCAGCCTGGAAACTCATGGAAAAGTTATATTTTGAGTCTGAAAGTAGTCTTGAGAATAGACTTGCCTCTTTTTTCTGGCGGGGGCGGGGGTCAGTTTTTCTCTTAAGGCCACACTTGTTATTTTTTTTTAATTATTTCTTTAAAAACACCCAGATTTTGGGGAGGGGTGTAAGTCATATACAATAAACTTTGTATACACTATTTGACTAATTTTGACATTTGTGTACACCCATAAAACTATCACTGCAGACCATGAAAATCATGAATTCTCCTGGCACCTACCCTACTTCTCTCTCCGCTTGTCTCATCTGTCCTCAGGGGAAACACTGATCTGTTTCTGTCACATGGATTAGTTTGCATCCTCTGGGCTTCCCTGATAGCTCAGTTGGTAGAGAATCTGCCTGCAATGCAGGAGACCCTGGTTCAATTCCCGGGTTGGGAAGATCTGCTGGAGAAGGGATAGACTACCCATTCCAGTATTCTTGGGCTTCCTTTGTGGCTAAGCTGGTGAAGAATCAGCCTGCAATGCAGGAGACCTGGATTCGATCCTTGGTTTGGGAAGACTCCCTAAAGAATGGAAAGGCTATCCACTCAAGTATTCTGGCCTGGAGAATTCCATGAACAGTATAGTCCATGTGGTCACAAAGAGTAGGACATGACTGACTTAAAGAAAAAAAGAAAGAAAGAAAAAAGAAATTAATTTAAGTGGAATCATACAGTTTGTATTCTTTTCTTGCTGCCTTCTTTCACTCAGTGTAAGCATTTTGAGATTCATTCATGTGGTACTATATATCAACAGTTCATTTATAAAAATTGGTAAATAGTATTCAATTGCATGGATATACCACAGCTTTTTTGATGGATATATGAGCTATTTCCAATTTTGGCTATTAAATAAAGTTGTTATGAACATTCTTGTATAAATCTATGTATAGATGTATACATTCTTTTTCTCTGGACAAATACCCAGTCTCATGGTAGGTACAATAATCTCAAGTTGCAAACTTCCAAAGATGCAAATGTGCCCCTTTATGCAAGTTGTTATATTGTAGTATTGTCCTTTTCAAGGTACTGTTCTATAAGATTAAAAATATTTCCTTTACTTTTTTGTGTTTGTCTTTTATGTATTATTTGTGTGAAAAGTATTATAAACCTATTACAGTACTGTACTGTACAGCTGATTGTGTTAGTTGCTAATTCTGTTGGACTTGTGAGCAAATTGAACTAACAAACACACCCTCAGAAGAGAACTTGTTCATATGTAAGGAACTTACTGTATATTTTAACTTTTTTCCCCCACTTCACTACTTTTATTTTTTTAATTTTTATTGAAGTATAGTTGATTTACAATGCTATATTAGTTCCTGCTGTATAACAGTGAATCAGTTATATGTATATCCACTGCTTTAGATTCTTTTCCCATATAGGTCATTACAGAGTACTGAGTAGAGTTCTCTGTGCTATGCAGTAGGTCCTTATTAATTATCTATTTTGGTATATGTTTGGCTTTTAAAGAAAATTTCAAACTGTTTCATACTTCCACAAGCAGTGTATGAGAGTTACAATTCTGTCATACCTTCAGTGACACTTGATAGCAGTGGTCCTTTCCATTTAGCCATTTCCATTTTAGCCATTCTAATAGGTGTGCAATGGTGTAAACGAGTTTACAGATCTGGAGTCACTTGATTGGAAGGATATCTGGGCTTCTGTGAAAAATAACCCTGTAACACTGGGTCTTTCTGAACTTCATCATTCTCCCTAACTCTGTGCCTGATTTTTATCAGGCCCTTTTGACCATTTATCTGCTATTCATTTTGCATTAATGATTTTTTTTTTCTGCACCACTCCTACTTGGGTGTGTATTTCACAAAGGGATATCTGTTGATATTATTCACTGTTATGTCTCCAGAGCATGCATTAGTGTTTACTCTTATGAGAGTAATTCCCGGGTTGGGAAGATCTGCTGGAGAAGGGATAGACTACCCATTCCAGTATTCTTGGGCTTCCTTTGTGGCTAAGCTGGTGAAGAATCAGCCTGCAATGCAGGAGACCTGGATTCGATCCTTGGTTTGGGAAGACTCCCTAAAGAATGGAAAGGCTATCCACTCAAGTATTCTGGCCTGGAGAATTCCATGAACAGTATAGTCCATGTGGTCACAAAGAGTAGGACATGACTGACTTAAAGAAAAAAAGAAAGAAAGAAAAAAGAAATTAATTTAAGTGGAATCATACAGTTTGTATTCTTTTCTTGCTGCCTTCTTTCACTCAGTGTAAGCATTTTGAGATTCATTCATGTGGTACTATATATCAACAGTTCATTTATAAAAATTGGTAAATAGTATTCAATTGCATGGATATACCACAGCTTTTTTGATGGATATATGAGCTATTTCCAATTTTGGCTATTAAATAAAGTTGTTATGAACATTCTTGTATAAATCTATGTATAGATGTATACATTCTTTTTCTCTGGACAAATACCCAGTCTCATGGTAGGTACAATAATCTCAAGTTGCAAACTTCCAAAGATGCAAATGTGCCCCTTTATGCAAGTTGTTATATTGTAGTATTGTCCTTTTCAAGGTACTGTTCTATAAGATTAAAAATATTTCCTTTACTTTTTTGTGTTTGTCTTTTATGTATTATTTGTGTGAAAAGTATTATAAACCTATTACAGTACTGTACTGTACAGCTGATTGTGTTAGTTGCTAATTCTGTTGGACTTGTGAGCAAATTGAACTAACAAACACACCCTCAGAAGAGAACTTGTTCATATGTAAGGAACTTACTGTATATTTTAACTTTTTTCCCCCACTTCACTACTTTTATTTTTTTAATTTTTATTGAAGTATAGTTGATTTACAATGCTATATTAGTTCCTGCTGTATAACAGTGAATCAGTTATATGTATATCCACTGCTTTAGATTCTTTTCCCATATAGGTCATTACAGAGTACTGAGTAGAGTTCTCTGTGCTATGCAGTAGGTCCTTATTAATTATCTATTTTGGTATATGTTTGGCTTTTAAAGAAAATTTCAAACTGTTTCATACTTCCACAAGCAGTGTATGAGAGTTACAATTCTGTCATACCTTCAGTGACACTTGATAGCAGTGGTCCTTTCCATTTAGCCATTTCCATTTTAGCCATTCTAATAGGTGTGCAATGGTGTAAACGAGTTTACAGATCTGGAGTCACTTGATTGGAAGGATATCTGGGCTTCTGTGAAAAATAACCCTGTAACACTGGGTCTTTCTGAACTTCATCATTCTCCCTAACTCTGTGCCTGATTTTTATCAGGCCCTTTTGACCATTTATCTGCTATTCATTTTGCATTAATGATTTTTTTTTTCTGCACCACTCCTACTTGGGTGTGTATTTCACAAAGGGATATCTGTTGATATTATTCACTGTTATGTCTCCAGAGCATGCATTAGTGTTTACTCTTATGAGAGCCTTAATGAACTGTGGTGTTGGAGAAGACTCTTGAGAGTCCCTTGGACTGCAAGGAGATCCAACCAGTCCATTCTGAAGGAGATCAACCCTGGGATTTCTTTGGAAGGAGTGATGCTAAAGCTGAAACTCCAGTACTTTGGCCACCTCATGCGAAGAGTTGACTCATTGGAAAAGACTCTGATGCTGGGAGGGATTGGGGTAAGGAGGAGAAGGGGATGACAGAGGATGAGATGGCTGGATGGCATCACTGACTTGATGGACATGAGTCTGAGTGAACTCCGGGAGTTGGTGATGGACAGGGAGGCCTGGCATGCTGCAGTTCATGGGGTCGCAAAGAGTCAGACACGACTGAGCGACTGAACTGAACTGAAAACAACCTAGTATGCATAACTCAGTGATAAAGACATTGACAATAAACCTTAATATTTGTCAAACTTTCGATAAAACTCATTTATGCATCCTTCAAATTGACATGAGAGAATGATTTTTACTTCTACTTTGAAGGAACTGAATCTGAGCTCTCTGATAACTTGCTCAGTCTTGCTCTCTTACAAGGGGGAGAGCCCTGAGTCTTTTTCAAAGTTGTAGATTCATTTCCCCTACTCCTGAACAAGGCACAGACCATACCCTAGAGAATCTCACAGAAGAGTAGAAGACCTGTACATTTTAAGGGACTTTGTGTTCCAACGGAAGCCTGTGTAGATGTTAGGAAGCCTGCAGAAAGAAGCTTGCTGAGATCGTAAGGACTGTGTGTACCATTCATCAGCAGAGAGAAGCTGAACTCACGATGCAGAGGCCACAGGGAATGGGGGAACCTCTGCCTCCCAGCTGAGACTTGACCAGAAGCCCAAGGTACCACTGACTTTAGGGACAATTTCTCCTGTGGCTCCAGGTAGAGCTCAGCCCCTCTGCACTCCAAGTATACTCCCTCCTGAGGGGCCAGGAGAAAGCTGGGCAATTAGCCCCCAGTTGACTGCTTCTCTAGTCAGGGGTTGGTGGCTGTTTCCCTCTGGGGTTTCTTTTTGATGAGTCAAACCTTCTTGCCTGTTGTTTTGAGGCTGCTGAACAGACATGAGAGTCTGTAAAGGTCCTCAAGCCACCAAGTTTTGCTGTTTTTCTTTGGATGCTGGGTCTTTTGGGCAGAAAGTGAGGATTCAGGTAACAGAAAGAAATGGAAGGTATATGAATTCATAGCACTGTTATAGCTCAGGAGGAGCCCAGAAATCTCCACAGTCGTGTATGTGCATCTGTGTGCAAATGTGTGCATCTGTGACCATGAGGGACATTGCATGTATCTGTGTACGTGTTGTGTTGTATAACTACATGTGTTTGTGCTAGAAATTTCCTATCAGTGTATGCTCATTTGACTTGCTTTGTTTGCTTGTGTGCTGTGTGTAATACCTTCTGCATGGCTCATGATTCAAATATGAATAGCCTCTTGGACTGCAGTATCTGTGTAGAGGATGCTTGAGCGTTCTCTCTGTGTAGCTGAATTGTACATGTGCATTTTTTTGTGAGTTTTTCTGACTCACATCCTGACTGTATTCACCTATTAATAGTTTGAGTGTGTGTGTGTGTGTGTGTGTGTGTGTGTGTACAGCTGTGCTCAGTCATGTCTGACTGTTTGCAACACCATGGACTCTAGCCCACCAGGCTCCTCTGTTCATGTGATTTTCAAGGCAAGAAAGTTTTCTCTACTTTCCAGATATAAATAAACACTGATGGACTGAACAAAATTGAAGGCAAATAAAAGCCATTTACAGACTAAAAGACTGCAGGAATATGAGTGTTGACAGTTATCTGAGTAGAAGACTCCATCAAATCTTGAAATAACACATCTTAAATTCCTGGCTATTTTCTCTAACTAAGGAGAGACAGAGAAATAGTAGAGTCATAGGAATAGATGTTCCAATAAATTAAAAAAAAACACACAAGAAATGATTGTGACTATAGATGCTACTGTATGAACATGCTAGCTTCCTACTCCTTCTGAGTGTGTTGAAAATGAAGTTTAATAACACCTACCTCTTAGGACTGTTGAAAAAAATTAGTGAAGCTATTATCCAAAAATGTAATAGTCTGACATAGTGTTCATTAAATGTCAGTAATTATCCAGTGTGAAGATCAAGATTGGGGAATCATGAATGGTCAATCAGGCAACTAAATTCTAATAGACCCTTCCAATCCTTCAGTATTTCCTAGCTCTCAAATCCCAGATCTCAGGTGTCTTCCTACCTATGAACACCCAGATCTGAGTCAACATGAAGCACCAGAAATGTTTGGAGATACATGTACAGAAGGATGGTTTATTTCTTGACAAGAAGATAAACAAGACAATTAGCGATACAAAGGGAACATTTCAGGCAAAGATGGGCTCAATAAATAACAGAAACAGTATGGACCAAACAGAAGCAGAAGATATTAAGAAGAGATGGAAAGAATACACAGAAGAACTGTACAAAAAATGTCTTAATGACCCAGATAACCATGATGGTGTGATCACTCACCTAGAGCCAGACATCCTGGAGTTGAAGTCAAGTAGGGTTTAGGAAGCATTACTCTGAACAAAGCTAGCAGAGATGATAGAATTCTGGCTGAGACATTTCAAATCTTAAAAGATGATGCTGTTAAAATGCTGCACTCAATATGTGGACAAATTTGCAAAACTCAGCAGTGGTCAAGGCACTGGAAAAGGCCAGTTTTCATTCCAATCCCAAAGAAGGATAATGCCAAGTAATATTCAAACTACTGCACAACTGCACTCATTTCATATGCTTGCAAGGTCATGCTCAAAATTCTCCAAGCTAGGCTTTAACAGTACATGAACCAAGAACTTACAGATGTTTATTTGGATTTAGAAAAGGCAGAGGAACCAGAGATCAAATTGCCAACATACGTTGGATCATAGAAAAAGCAAGAGAATTCCACAAAAACATCTACTGCTGCTTCTTTGACTACACTTAAGCCTTTGACTGCATGGATCACAACAAGCTATGGAAAATTCTAAGAGAGATGGGAATACCAGACCATATTACCTGCCTCCTGAGAAACCTATATGCAGGTCAAGAAGCAACAGTTAGAACTGGACATGGAACAACAGACTGGTTCCAAATTGGGAAAGGAATATGTCAAGGCTGTATATTGTCACTCTTCTTATTTAACTTTTATGCAGAATGCCAGGCTGGATGAAGCACAAGCTGGAATCAAGATTGCCAAGAGAAATATCAATAACCATAGATAGGCAGATGACCCCACCCTAATGGAAGAAAGCAAAAAGGAACTAAAAAGCCTCTTGATGAAAGTGAAAGAGGAGAGTGAAAAAGCTGACTTAAAACTCAACATTCAGAAAATGAAGATCATGGCATCTGGTCCCATCACTTCATGGCAAACAGATGGGGAAACAATAGAAACGGTGATGACTTTATTTTCTTGGGCTCCAAAATCACTGTGGACAGTGACTGCAGCCACGAAATTAAAGACACTTGCTCCTTGGAAGAAAAGCTATGACAAACCTAGACAATGTATTAAAAGGAGAGGCATTACTTTGCTGACAAAGGTATGTATAGTCAAAGCTATCGTTTTCCAGTAGTCATGTATGGATATAAGAGTTGACCCATAAAGAAGCCTGAGTGCCAAAGAATTGAACTTTTGAAATGTGGTGCCAAAGAAGACTCTTGAGAGTCCCATAGACCGCAAGGAGATCAAACCAGTAAATCCTAAAGGAAATCAACCCTGAATATTCATTGGAAGGACTGATAGTGAAGCTGAAGCTCCAGTATTTTGGCCACCTGTTGAAAAGATCGATTCATTGGAAAAGACTCATGCTGGAAAAGATTGCGGGCAGGAGGAGAAGGGGGCGACAGAGGAGGAGATATTTGGATAGCATCATTGACTCAACGGACATGAGTTTGAGCAAACTCTGGGAGATAGTGAAGGACAGGGAAGTCTTGTTTACTGCAGTCCATGGGGCTGCAAAGAGTCAGACATGACTGAGTGACTGAACAACAACAAAAATATGTCCCCCAGGGAATTTATCCCACTAATAGGATCCAAACTCAGAAGTTCACCTTAAGAGTGTGAGAGCTCAGATAGATGCAAATTTTAGGTCAGTTTCTTGATCCTCATGCTGATCATGTCATAATACTGTTTTATTAAGTCCCTGAATTTGATACTGGGTTTTAAGATACTTATCCTGTCATAAAAGTAATCGATAAAATTTTGTATGTATCTTATGCAGGATTCTGCTCTTCAGTCAGTCAGTCAGTTCAGTCAGTTCAGTCACTCAGTCATGTCCGACTCTTTGTGACCCCATGAATTGCAGCACGCCAGGCCTCCCTGTCCATCACCAACTCCCAGAGTTCACTCAGACTCACGTCCATCGAGTCCGTGATGCCATCCAGCCATCTCATCTTCTGTTGTCCCCTTCTCCTCCTGCCCCCAATCCCTCCCAGCATCAGAGTCTTTTCCAATGAGTCAACTCTTCGCATGAGATGTCCAAAGTACTGGAGTTTCAGCTTTAGCATCATTCCTTCCAAAGAACACCCAGGGCTGATCTCCTTTAGAATGGATTGGTTGGTTCTCCTTGTGCGCCATTGCAGCTGCCCGCGCTTGTGTGCCGTCGCAGCCCTTCTGCTCTTGATTAATTAACTAATTAATGTGCATTGAATTACAACCCTCTGATTAACTCTATGAATGTGTGATGTGTGATATTGGTATCTCAACATTACAGAGGCACAACAAGAGGCGGAGAGAGATTTAGCATCCCAAGTCATACAGCTAGAAAGCACTGGGGCCAGGATCACAGCATGAGGAATCTGGCTTCAGGTCCACAACATTAGTCAGTCCTTTGGCAGGTGTTCCTTAGAAGGTTGGTATCCAGACGGAAGAGGCCCTGTGTGCCCTGTTTATTCCTGTATCTTGACTCATCTGATAAAGAAGCCACCTGCAATGTGGGAGACCTGGGTTTGATCTCTGGGTTGGAAAGATTGCCTGGAGAAGGGAACAGCTACCCACTCCAGTATTCTGGCCTGGAACATTCCATGAACTGTATAGTCCATGGGGCCACAAAGAGTCAGACTCGAATGAGCAATTTTCACTTTCTAGTCAAAAGCTTAGGGCCAGAAACATGGTTAATTAAAAAGAAGCCAAAGAATGAATTTAATCTGGTCTCCATCCAAATTAATCTATTGAGCATTGAGGATTTGTCACTTGCTCTGATAGCACCAGGTGATAAAAGAAATTTAGGAGAAAATTCTTCTTCTCTATGAGTAAGTTAGAGACCTTGGTGTGTATGTGTGTTAGTTGCTTAGTTGTGTCTGACTCTGCAATGCCATGGACTATAGCCTGCCAGGCTCCTCCATCCATGAGATTTTTCAGGAAAGAATACTGGAGTGGATTGCCATTTCTTTTCCTAGGGTATCTTTCCAACCCAGAGACTGAACCTGGGTCTCTCGCATTGCAGGCAGACTCTTTACTGTCTGAGCCACCAGGGAAGCCAGAGAGACCTTAGTGTAGCAGCCTTAAACACAATATCAAAGCTTCTGACACTTCCCCCTCTCCTTCATCCCCAGCACACATGAGCGGAGCATGAGGAAGGAGAACCAGACCAGCATGTCCGAGTTCCTCCTCCTGGGGCTCCCCATCCTGCCAGAGCAGCAGGGCGTGTTCTTTGCCCTGTTCCTAGGCGTGTACCTTACCACAGTGCTGGGCAACCTGCTCATCGTCCTGCTCATCAAGCTGGACCCTCGCCTCCACACCCCCATGTACTTCTTCCTCAGCCACTTGGCCTTCTCTGACATTTCCCTTTCCACTATCACAGTTCCAAAGATGCTGATGAACATGCATACTCAGCAACAATCCATCCCCTACGTGGAGTGCATTTCCCAGATGTATTTTTTCATACTTTTTGGCTGTCTTGACAACTTCCTTCTTGCAGTGATGGCATATGACAGGTATGTGGCCATATNAAGATGCTGATAAACGTGCATACTCAGCAACAATCCATCCCCTACGTGGAGTGCATTTCCCAGATGTATTTTTTCATACTTTTTGGCTGTCTTGACAACTTCCTTCTTGCAGTGATGGCATATGACAGGTATGTGGCCATATGTCAGCCACTTCACTACACCACTGTCATGAGGCAGGAGCTGTGTATCTCATTGGTAGCTGTGTCCTGGTTCTTCTGTTGTATCCATGCCCTGTTGCACACCCTCCTCTTGGTCCAACTGTCCTTCTGTGCTGAAAATACCATCCCCAACTTCTTCTGTGACCTCCCTGCCCTCCTGAAGATGAGCTGCTCAGACATTTCCATCAATGAGCTGGTCATCTTTACTGAAGGAGGAATGCTGTTCATCTTGCCTCTGAGTAGCATCTTGGGCTCATATGTTCGTATAGGGACCACTGTCCTGAGGGTCCCATCCACTAAGAGACTCTTTAAAGCGTTCTCCACCTGTGGCTCCCACCTCTTTGTGGTATCTTTATACTATGGGACACTTGCTGGTGCTTACTTTTTCTCCTCATTATGGGACGCCAATGACAAAGACATAATTGCTTCAGTCATATATACAGTGGTTACTCCCATGCTGAACCCCTTTATCTATAGCCTCAGAAACAGAGATATAAAACAAGCCCTAGAAGTATTTGTCTTTAGGGGTAACTTCTTCAGATGAGAATCACTAAATCCTCTATTAACAGTCTTGAGCACAGTGATATATATCTTCTAAAATTACTCTATGGTAGGCAACTCTGTGTAACTTCAAATGAATATGCATTCTGCTTTTATGTTGTTTAGTTATTCAGTCGTGTCCAGTCTTTGCAACCCCATGAACACCAGCATACCAGGCTTCCCTGTCCTTCACTATCTCCCAGAGTTTGCTCAAACTCATGTCCATTGAGTTGGTGATGCCATCCTACCATCTCATCCTCTGTGCCCCCTTCTCCTCCTCAGTCTTTCCCAGCATCAGAGTCTTTTCCAATGAGTTGGATCTTTGCATCAGGTGGTCAAAGTATTGGAGCTTCAGCATCAGTCCTTCCAGTGACTATTCAGGGTTGATTTCCTTTAGGATTGACTGATTCGATCTCCTTGCTGTCCAAGGAACTCTCAAGAGTCTTCTTTAGCACCACAGTTCAAAAGTATCAGTTCTTCAGCACTCAACATTCTTTACAGTCCAACTCTCACATCCATACATGACTACTGGGAAAACCACAGCTTTGACTATATGGACCTTTATCACTAAAGTGATGTTTCTGCTTTTTAATATTCTGTCTAAGGAGAAGGCAATGGCACCCCACTTTTCCAGTACTCTTGCCTGGAAAATCCCATGGACGGAGGAGCCTGGTAGGCTGCAGTCCATGGGGTCGCTAAGAGTCGGACACGACTGAGCAACTTCACTTTCACTTTCATGCATTGGAGAAGGAAATGGCAACCCACTCCAGTGTTCTCGCCTGGAGAATCCCAGGGATGGGAGAGTCTGGTGGGCTGCTGTCTATGGGGTCGCACAGAGTCGGACACGACTGAAGCGACTTAGCAGCAGCAGCAGCAGCAGCAGCAGCAGGTTTGCTAGAGCTTTTCTTCCAAGGAGCAAGCATCTTTTAATTTCATGGCTGCAGTCACTGTCTGCAGTGATTTTGGAGCCCAAGAAAAGAAAGCCTGTCACTATTTTCATTTTTTCCCCATCTATTCACCTTGATGTGATAGGTCCAGCTGTCATGTTGTAGTGTTGTTAATATGCCAACAAAGTCCAGTTTGTTACTTGGATTTTTAAATATTCTTAACTTTATTTTTTCTGTTTTTCCATTATCTCATAAAATATGTGAAAAATCTTATGCAAAACAT
Organism: Kobus ellipsiprymnus; assembly: GCA_006410655.1. Lineage (NCBI taxonomy): Eukaryota > Metazoa > Chordata > Mammalia > Artiodactyla > Bovidae > Kobus > Kobus ellipsiprymnus. Next base: position 13,284 of record SJYR01004090.1, on the reverse strand, counting down.
TTTTATACTATGTTGTTGAGGACACACAGATTGAGCATCATGATCTGCTCCTGGTGGATTGATTCTTCTATGTAAGGTATGCTGAAATTGGATGCATTGGCTTCAGGCTGGTTGTAAATGCCTTATATAAATTCCAGATTCAATGACAACATGCTAAGGGATTGAAACCAGTCATAATTAGGGAGAATTACACTTTTATCAAGCTCCGGGAGTTGATGATAGACAGGGAAATCTAGCATGTTGCAGTCCATGGGGTCGCAAAGAGTCAGACACTACTGAGCAACTGAACTAAACTGAATGGAACACTACAGAAATTAGCAAATACTACAAAGCAAGTCTCCCTTACAATAGAGAGCCATTTTTATTCATTTAACAAAACACAACTGCATTTATAATTAGGAGACATTTCTCTTTAGCAATGGCTCCTAATATAACATCTCAGTTACTTCTTCTGATGTTAGTAAGATATACCAACTTTCTATTGGGGCTTCCCTTGTAGCTCAGTCAGTAAAGAATCTGCCTGCAATGCAGGAGAAAGGGGTTCGATTCCTGGGTCAGGTAGATCCCCTGGAGAAGGAAATGGCAACCCACTCCACTACTCTTGCCTAGAGAACCCCATGGACAGAGGACCCTGGCTGGCTACAGTACATGGTGTTGTAAGAGTCAGATGCAATTTAGTGATTAAACCACTCCTAGATTTCTTTTGGTTAGTGTTTACATGGTATTTTTTCCATCACTTTGTTTGACACTTAAAAAAAAATTAATTTATTTATTTTAATTGGAGGCTAATTACTTTGCAATATTGTAGTGGTTTTTGCCATACACTCACATGAATCAGCCATGGGTGTACATGTGTCGTTGCCCATCCTGAAACCCTCCCCCATCTCCCTCCCCATCCCATCCCTCAGGGTCATCCCAGTGCACCGGCCCTGAGTGCCCTGTCTCATGCATCAAACCTGGACTGGCGATCTAATTCACGTATGGTAATATACATGTTTCAATGCTATTCTCTCAAATCGTCCCACCCTCACCTTCTCCCACAGAGTCCAAAAGTCTGTTCTTTATATCTGTGTCTCTTGCGGTCTTGCATATAGGGTCATCATTACCATCTTCCTAAATTCCATATATATGCGTTAGTATACTGTATTGGTGTTTTTCTTTCTGGCTTACTTCACTCTGTATAATAGGCCCCAGTTTCATCCACCTCCTTAGAACTGATTCAAATATATTCTTTTTAATGGCTGCGTAATACTCCATTGTGTATATGTACCACAGCTTCCTTATCCATTTAGCTGCTGATGGACATCTAGGTTGCTTCCACGTCCTGGCTATTATAAACACTGCTGCAATGAACAATGGGATACATGCGTCTCTTTCAGTTCTGGTTTCCTCGGTGTGTATGCCCAGTAGTGGGATTGCTGGGTCATATGACAGTTCTATTTCCAGTTTTTTAAGGAATCTCCACACTGTTCTCCATAGTGGCTGTACTAGTTTGCATTCCCACCAACAGTGTAAGAGGGTTGCCTTTTCTCCACACCCTCTCCAGCATTTATTTTTTGTAGACTTTTTGATAGCAGCCATTCTGACCAACATGAGATGGTACCTTGTTGTGGTTTTGATTTGCATTTCTCTGATAATGAGTGATGTTGAGCATCTTTTCGTGTGTTTGTTAGCCATCCGTATGTCTTCTTTGGAGAAATGTCTATTTAGTTCTTTCACCCATTTTTTTAAATGTGTTTATCTGTAAATTGTTAGTTGCTAGTAGTGTAAAGTTGAGTTTTGCTTTTTATACATGGATTGACAATCATTGCATTTCTGGAGAATTTATCTCTTCAGTTCAGTTCAGTTAGCTGCTTGTCATGTCTGACTCTTTGCAACCTCATGGACTGCAGCCATTGCCTGCAGACCTCTCTGCCATTGCCAGCTCTTGGAGTCTACCCAAACTCATGTCTATTGAGTAGGTGATGCCATCCAACCATCTCATCTTCTGTCGTCCCCTTCTCCTCCCACCTTCAATCTTTCCCAGCATCAGGGTCTTTTCAAATGAGTCAGCCCTTCACATCAGGTGGCCACAGTATTGGAGTTTCAGCTTCAACATCAGTCCTTCCAGTGAACACTCAGGATTGATCTCCTTTCGGATGGACTGGTTGGATCTCCTTGCAGTGCAAGGGACTCTCAAGAGTCTTCTCCAATCTCCCTCCCCATCCCATCCCTCAGGGTCATCCCAGTGCACCGGCCCTGAGTGCCCTGTCTCATGCATCAAACCTGGACTGGCGATCTAATTCACGTATGGTAATATACATGTTTCAATGCTATTCTCTCAAATCGTCCCACCCTCACCTTCTCCCACAGAGTCCAAAAGTCTGTTCTTTATATCTGTGTCTCTTGCGGTCTTGCATATAGGGTCATCATTACCATCTTCCTAAATTCCATATATATGCGTTAGTATACTGTATTGGTGTTTTTCTTTCTGGCTTACTTCACTCTGTATAATAGGCCCCAGTTTCATCCACCTCCTTAGAACTGATTCAAATATATTCTTTTTAATGGCTGCGTAATACTCCATTGTGTATATGTACCACAGCTTCCTTATCCATTTAGCTGCTGATGGACATCTAGGTTGCTTCCACGTCCTGGCTATTATAAACACTGCTGCAATGAACAATGGGATACATGCGTCTCTTTCAGTTCTGGTTTCCTCGGTGTGTATGCCCAGTAGTGGGATTGCTGGGTCATATGACAGTTCTATTTCCAGTTTTTTAAGGAATCTCCACACTGTTCTCCATAGTGGCTGTACTAGTTTGCATTCCCACCAACAGTGTAAGAGGGTTGCCTTTTCTCCACACCCTCTCCAGCATTTATTTTTTGTAGACTTTTTGATAGCAGCCATTCTGACCAACATGAGATGGTACCTTGTTGTGGTTTTGATTTGCATTTCTCTGATAATGAGTGATGTTGAGCATCTTTTCGTGTGTTTGTTAGCCATCCGTATGTCTTCTTTGGAGAAATGTCTATTTAGTTCTTTCACCCATTTTTTTAAATGTGTTTATCTGTAAATTGTTAGTTGCTAGTAGTGTAAAGTTGAGTTTTGCTTTTTATACATGGATTGACAATCATTGCATTTCTGGAGAATTTATCTCTTCAGTTCAGTTCAGTTAGCTGCTTGTCATGTCTGACTCTTTGCAACCTCATGGACTGCAGCCATTGCCTGCAGACCTCTCTGCCATTGCCAGCTCTTGGAGTCTACCCAAACTCATGTCTATTGAGTAGGTGATGCCATCCAACCATCTCATCTTCTGTCGTCCCCTTCTCCTCCCACCTTCAATCTTTCCCAGCATCAGGGTCTTTTCAAATGAGTCAGCCCTTCACATCAGGTGGCCACAGTATTGGAGTTTCAGCTTCAACATCAGTCCTTCCAGTGAACACTCAGGATTGATCTCCTTTCGGATGGACTGGTTGGATCTCCTTGCAGTGCAAGGGACTCTCAAGAGTCTTCTCCAATACCACAGTTCAAAAGCATCAATTCTTCAGTGCTCAGCTTTCTTTATAGTTCAACTCTCACATCCATACAGGACTATTGGAAAAATTTATCTCTTAACATCTAATAATAAAGGATGGGGGGATGTATTTGAATTTATATTGTCTGTTATTTCTATATGTTTTCTTCTTCTTCTTCTTTTTTTTTTTGCTGCATCATGTGGCAAAGTAGGATCCTAGTTCCCCAACCAGGGATCGAACCCATGCCCCCCACATTGGGAACACAGAGTCCTAAGCACTGGACTACCAAGGAAGTCTCTGCATTTCTAGAAGCTTTCTAATTAAGATATCTGATTTCCTATTTATTGTCTCTTCTCTTATTCCCTTTTGATTAATTAAACATACATTTTATTTCATTCCCTCCTCTATTGAACAATTAATCATATGTTATTATTATTTTACAATTCTTTTTCTGTGCTTTACATTATGTAGAAATCATGTCTTACTTTTCCCTTAAAATTTTTTCATTGTAGTATAGTGTGTGTGTGTACTCAGTCACTCAGTTGTATCCAACTCTTTTCAACCCTATGGACTGTAGCTTGCCAGACTCCTTTGTCCATTGCATTTCCTAGGCAAGAATACTGGAATGGGTTGCCATTTCCTTCTCCAGGGGATCTTCACGAGCCAGAGATTGAACCTGCATCTCCTGAGTCCTGCATTTATTTGCAGGATTCTTTACCACTGAGCCACCTGAAAAGCCCATTGTAGTATAATGACACAAGATGAAATGTACCATTTTAACCATTTGAAGTACACAGTTAGATGGCATTTGATACATTTATCAGTGCTATCCTATTCTAGGGCTTCAAAAGAAAACTCTGTGGAACATCAGTGCAATTGAGTACTTTTCAGCTATGAAAAGATAATGACAAAGATACCTATGAATCAATGTGAAGGGATTTCCAAGCTATATTATTAACCCCGTGGTGGGTTCATGTTGATGTATAGCAAACCAATACAATATTGTAAACTAATTAGCCTCCAATTAAAATAAATAAATTTATATTAAAAAATAAATAAATGGAAAAAAGAAATGTAAAGAGCATCTATATAATTTTACCTCTTGTGTGAAAATGAAGGGAAGCTAATCCTGGGTTGGCCAAAATATTTATTTGTGTTTTTCCATGGGATGGTATGGAAAAACCAAATGAATTTCTTGGCCAACCCAATATATAAATGTAACTTCTCACTGAGCAAGAAGCACAGAAAGATAAATCAGAAACTAATGAGACTGTTTACCTACAGGATGTGGGTGGGAATGAATAGAAAAAGATGGGGAGATAAGTATATTCATTTGTATAATCTGACTATGTTATCTTTTACCTACTAAAAAATAAATAGAAGATAATGGAGAATAGAGCAAAGTAGAATAAACCAAAAAATGAGCTTAACTATATTTCAAATTAATACCATAATCAGACTAAAGGGGAAAATAAAATAATTAAGTAATTATCAAACATAATTTTGTATATAAACACTAAGTGTTTGAGGGGAAGTTAGTTTGTCATTAACAGTGGTTTGAGTTCAAGATTCTGAAAGTACTTATATTCAAAGCTTTAGCAAATTAATAAACTTATTCTGGAAAAGGGAGTAATTCATCAGTTGGGGAAAGATGACATGTACATGGAAAATGAGAGGCTGGAAAGAACTCTTTGGTGTCAAGCTAGAACTGGATATACATCAACTTGAGCTCATGAGTTTTAATATATCTAAACAGGCTGAAATTTTATAATCCATATCAATATTGGTTCCCATCCCACATTCTTTCTGTCCCACTCCTGACCTATCTCTTATGGGTAACCATTCCTTCAGTTTATTAGATCCTAGTTCATTTTTATCAAGGTTGTTCTGGATTTCGTGGGTCTTTTGTGGTTCTATATGGATGGAAGAAATGGTAGCAGTGCAGTGTGTGCTCTAATACAATTTGAGATCAGTGGTGTGGGACTCTCAAAGGTTAATACTGCTCTGTCTGGACCTTACTGGGATAAATGAGGAGGCATTGCTGAGTTCATTGCTGAATTCTTCAAAGGTCAAGGGCATTCACCTCTCCTCCTCCTCATGAGCAGGCAGAGGGGTGGCTAACATGTCAGTGACATTAGGGACAACTTCTCCTGGGACTCCTGTGGCTCAGCCCTTTGGCCTCTGCAAGGATCCGTCTCAAGAGCAAGGCAAGAAATTGGCCAATTAGCTCAGTTGGTTTCTTCTCCAACCAGAAGCTTGGGGCTAAGTTCCCTGGGGCCTTAGTCCTATTGGTAAAAATGAATCTTTCTGCTCATTGTTCTAGTTCTTGTAGTCAGACATGGAAGGTGCTAAAGATCCTTAGATCATAGAGGTATAAGAGATGGATGTTTAGGGAGCAGCCTGGACCAGCAAGAATCAACAATGATCTGAGCAAGGTGGGAGACCATCTCTTTTCCTAGATATGTGCATTGACTAGGAGAAAGAGAGAGAAAAGGTGTGTTTATGTTGCTTGTACAACTATGTGTTCACTGGTGCACACACTGTCTCAGTGGTGCTACCAGCCATGCAAGTGACCATAAAATTAAAATGAATTAAAATTACCTAAAATTAAAATTTTGGTTTCTTATTTGCACTAGCTATATTTCAAGTCTTTGGTAGTCACATGAGGTTAGTGCTACTGTATTGGACAAAGCAAATGTAGAATATTTCCACCATTGTAGAAAGTCCTATAATGGGCTGCTAACAGACCATGGAAGGCCGGAATTCTTATACACTGCATGGGTGTGTGCTTGTGTGAGTGTGTGTAAGTTATCTCTGTGTTGGGTTTGACTATGTGTGATTCAGTGTGTGTAGTGGAGTTTCTCTATGTGTGTGTACAGTTTATGAACTGTTGTGGTGAATGGACGTGGTCTTGGCATATTTTTTTCAATCAGCTTTTGCAGTGTGATTATTATAAAAGACTGTACATATCTAATGTATACAATCTGAGGAGTTTGGACATATGCACACACATGTGAAGCCATCACCACAATCAAGTCATCGACACGTCTATCTCTTCTAAAAATTTCCTTGTGTCCCTTTATTGTGGTAAGAAAACTTAACATGGACTTCACTCTTTTAAGGAGTTTTTAAATGCACAATATAGAATTTTTGACTCTAGGCAATATGCTGTATAACAGGACTCTAGAATTAATTCATTTTGCATAACTGAATCTTTATATTGATTGAATAACACACTATATATTCCCCTCTTCTTTTCTCTGCTGCTGCTAAGTCGCTTCAGTCATGTCCGACTCTGTGTGACCCCATAGACAGCAGCCCACCAAGCTCCCCCGTCCCTGGGATTCTCCTTCTTCTCTCTAGCCCTTGATAATCTTCATTTGTTTTCTGCTTCTATGAATTTCTTAAACTGAAGTCATTTCTTAAACTTAAACTGAAACTGAAATTAAAAAATTATTTTTCCTTAAAGGACTGGTTTATTTCACTTAGCATAATATCCTCCAGGTTCATCCCCAACGTCACATATGTCAGAATTTCCTTATTTAAAGGCAAAATGATATTCCGCTGTATATCTATGCCATATTTTCTTTATTCACTCATCTGACAATGGACATTTTGGTTGTTTCCATAACTTAACTATTGTGAATAGTACTGCAATACACGTGAGAGTAAATATATCTTTGAGATCTTGATTTCTATTCTTTCTGGTATATACCCAGAAATGGGATTGCCAGATCAGATGGTAGTTCTGTTTTAATGTTTTGGGGAAACTCCATACTGTTTTTCATAGTAGCTGCACCATTTACATCCACACCAACAGTATAGAAGGGGTTTTGTTTGCATGATTTTTAAGTTGTGTAGTGACAAAGTATTTCATTTTAAAGGTGTGGGTAAGCTGGTCTGAATCCATAAAAGGCTCTACATTTTTGTCTAAGATAAGTCAGAGAGGGTCAAAAAGAAGCACTCTGTTACTCTGTGTGTCTGTTTTTGTGTACAACACCCTCACAATCTAATTCTCCTCTCCTTGAATGAGTGTAGAGCAGAATGGGCTAAGTGAGTGACTTAGAAACATGTGTATGCATTTGACCTGGGGAGACAGCCTCACAGCCTGACTCTTCTCTTGTCTCAGCTCTAGACATAAAAGGAAGCTGTAAACAAAGTCCTCTGTATGCCAAGTTGGTGGCAATTTGTTCTGGTGGCTTGAAGTTTGCTGAAGTTCTCTGGGACTTTTTTCATCAACATTTAATTATTTCCACACTTTGAGGGACATGGTGGAGTCAGTTCTGGAATCTTGTCTAGTTAATCCGATGACTGTGAATTCTGATACAACTTTTTGGTCCTACAGTAATATCTTGGCTCTCTGACCACTCATTTTGCGAGTATGCTCAGAACTCACTCAGCCATTCTAAAGCACTAGAGATGGAAAGGAAGAGAGAGGCAGGGGCGCACAAGAAGGCACTTACATGTGTCGTGCTCAGTCCCTCAGTCATGTCCGAGTTTTATGACCCTATGGACTGAAACCCGCCAGGCTCCTATGTCCATGGGATTCTCCGGACAAGAATACTCGAGTGGGTTGCCCTTTCCTCCTCCAGGGAATCTTCACAAGCCAGGAATGGAACTGGCATCTCCTATATCACCTATATTGTCAGGCAGATTTATGAAGACGGCTACTAATATTTATTCCAAAGTTATTAAAAGTTCAGTGAGTCAAGCGCTATGGATGTGCTCATTTTTAGGGACCATAGTCTGGGCCCTGGATGTGAGGGGAGACCCCAGAAGTCAACACACATTTTCAGGAAGCTTCTTGATCTTGCTTGATGGTCACCTCATATCTTTGTTATATTTAGTTTCTGATCTGGAATCTTGGTCACTCATTCTGCCTAAAAAATGAATTGATTTATTGAGTTTTGGGGTCACTCTCCTTTTGACTGCTTCTTTTTAGTCAATGCTTATTAACCCTTGTGACATATTTCTAAATTAACAAATTTTTATTGTGCTAAAATACATATAACATAAGTGTTACCATTTCAATGATATTTAAGTGTACAGTTCTGTGGCATTAAATACATTTATGTTGTTGACAGCCATCACCACCATCCACTCCAGAACATTTTTATCTTCCCAAATTGAAACCCTGCATCCACTGAATAATACGTTCTCAATTTCCTCCCCCACTCAAGGCCCAGTAACCACCATTCTATTTTTTGTCTCTATGAATTTGACCATTCTAGGATTCTCATGTAAGTGGAATCATACAGTATTTGTATATTTGTGACTAGCTGATTTTACTTAGCATAATGTCCTCAAGGTTTATCAATGTTGTAGCATGTGTCAGAATTTCTTTTCTTTTTAAGGATGAGAAATTCTAGTCAAGGCTATGGTTTTTCCTGTGGTCATGTATGGATGTGAGAGTTGGACTATGAAGAAGGCTAAGCACCAAAGAATTGATGCGTTTGAACTGTGGTGTTGGAGAAGACTCTTGAGAGTCCCTTGGACTGCAAGGAGATCCAACCAGTCCATTCTGAAGGAGATCAGCCCTGGGATTTCTTTGGAAGGACTGATGCTAAAGCTGAAGCTCCAATACTTTGGCCACCTCATGAGAAGAGTTGACTCACTGGAAAAGACTCTGATGCTGGGAGGGATTGGGGGCAGGAGGAGAAAGGGATGACAGAGGATGAGATGGCTGGATGGCATCATGGACTCGATGGACGTGAGTCTGAGTGAACTCTGGGAGTTGGTGATGGACAGGGAGGCCTGGAGTGCTGCAGTTCATGGGGTCGCAAAGAGTCAGACACGACTGAGTGACTGAACTGAACTGAATATTCCATTGCATGTAGAGACCACATTTTGTTTATCCATTCATTTGTCACTGGATACAGATTCTTTTCATCTTTTGGCTATTGTGAACAATGCTGCTTTAAACATGGCTATTCCCTTGTGGCTCAGCTGGTGTAAAGAATCCACCTGCAGTGTGGGAGACCTGGGTTCAATCCCTGGGTTGGGAAGATTGCCTGGAGAAGGGAAAGGCTACCCACGCTAGTATGCTGGTCTACAGAATTCCATGGACTGTATAGTCCATGGGGTCGCAAAGAGTTGGACACTACTGAGCAACTTTTACTTTACCTCACTTCACTTCATACATTGTTACACAAATCTTTTTAGCCCCTGTTTTCAGTTCTTTGGGATATATTATCAGAAGTGAAATTTCTGAAGTGTTAGTCACTTAGTTATGTCCTACTCTTTTGTGATCCCATGGACTATAGCCCACCAGGCTCCCCTGTCCATGGAATTCTACAGGCAAGAATACTAGAGTGGGTTGCCTTTCCCTTCTCCAGGCAATCTTCCCAACCCAGGGACTGAACCTGAGTGTCCTGCATTGCAGGAAGATACTTAACTGCTGAGCCACCAAGGAAATCCTGAAATTTCTGAATCCTATGGTAAGTCTATGCTTAAATTTTTGAGGAAATGACATAATGTTTCCTTACTTCTTTTCTCCCTTCCTCTCTCCCTCCCTCCATTCTTTTCTTTCTATGTCATTCTAATGATAAGAGGTGAGTTTATGGGTTGAGTGCTTATTTTGTACATGGTGTATTACCTTTACAATAACGCTTTAAGTGGTATCTGTGTGTGTGTGTGTGTGTGTGTGTGTGTGTGTGTGTGCGTGCACAAGACAGACACAAGCACATAAGCAGCCTGGTTGCAAAGCCATAGAAGGGACTGTATCTTATTTATTCAGTTCAGTTCAGTTCAGTTGCTCAGTCGTGTCCAACTCTTTGTGACCTCATGTATTGCAGCACACCAGGCCTCCCTGTCCATCACCAACTCCCGGAGTTCACTCAAACTCATGTCCGTCGAGTCAGTGACGCCATCCAGCCATCTCATCCTCTGTCGTCCCCTTCTCCTCCTGCCCCCAATCCTTCCCAGCATCAGAGTCTTTTCCAATGAGTCAACTCTTCGCATGAAGTGGGCAAAGTATTGGAGTTTCAACTTTAGCATCATTCCTTCCAATGAACTCCCAGGACTGATCTCCTTCAGAATGGACTGGTTGGATCTCCTTGCAGTCCAAGGGACTCTCAAGAGTCTTCTCCAATACCACAGTTCAAAAGCATCAATTCTTCGGCACTCAGCCTTCTTCACAGTCCAACTCTCACATCCATACATGGCCATTGGAAAAACCATAGCCTTGACTAGACAGACCTTTGTTGGCAAAGTAACGTCTCTGCTTTTGAATATGCTATCTAGGTTGGTCATAACTTTCCTTCCAAGGAGTAAGCGTCTTTTAATTTCATGGCTGCAATTACCATCTGCAGTGATTTTGTCTATTGAAGTGTCTCCACTATGTTTAAAAAAAGAATGAGGTGTTCCTAATTTCCATTGAAGAGTTTGATTGATGTTCATTCATTAATGTGTTATTGGTGTCTCCAAGTGACTGTGTCAGTGTTCAGACAGATCACATTTTCATTGTTCTCACCACACTGGGTGAGGCATCAATGTGTGAGTGAAATGCAGTGAGATTTGTCTGTACAATGACACAGCCACTGGGAGAAAGTATGTAACCATACGGTAATTGCTATGTTCAATATGTCTAAGTTCCTGACATTTCCCATTTCTGTTCATCCCTAGCAGAGATAAGAAGAGCATGAGGTGGGAGAACCAGAGCCATGTGTCTGAGTTCCTCCTCCTGGGGCTCCCCATCAGGCCAGAGCAGCAGGGCATGTTCTCCGCCCTGTTCCTGGGCATGTATCTGACCACAGTGCTGGGCAACCTGCTCATCCTCCTGCTCATCAGGCTGGACCCTCGCCTCCACACCCCCATGTACTTCTTCCTCAGCCACTTGGCCCTCACTGATGTCTCATTTTCGTCTGTCACTGTCCCTAAGATGCTGATAAACATGCAAACCCAGGATCAATCCATCTCCTATGCAGGGTGCATAGCACAGATGTATTTTTTCCTACTTTTTGGCTGCATTGATAACCTTCTTCTTGTAGTGATGGCTTATGACAGGTACATGGCCATCTGTCACCCTCTCCACTACACCACCATCATGAGGGAGGGGCTGTGTATGTTTCTGCTGACTGGATCCTGGCTCCTCTCTTGTGTCAGTGCCCTGTCCCACACCAGCCTCCTGGCTCAGCTGTCCTTCTGTGCGGACAACATCATCCCACATTTCTTCTGTGACCTTGCTGCCCTGCTCAAGCTCTCCTGCTCAGACACCTCTCTCAATGAGCTGGTCATATTCACTGCAGGGACTGCAGTTGTCATTCTTCCACTGAGTGGCATCCTGGTCTCTTATGGTCTCATTGGGGCCTCCATCCTGAGGGTCCCTTCTACCAAGGGGCTCTGCAAAGCCCTGTCCACCTGTGGCTCCCACCTCTCTGTGGTGTCTCTATTCTGTGGAACCATTATGGCACTGTACTTTTCCACCTCGTCAGGCAAGTCCAAAGACAACGACATGGTTGCCTCACTGATGTTCACAGTGGTAACCCCCATGCTGAACCCCTTCATCTACAGCCTAAGGAACAGAGACATGAAATTGGCTCTGGGATTTATTTTCAAAAGCAATAACCTTCTCATCAAGTGAGAATCACCTAACTATGTTCTTATTTAAACCCACTGACTTTGTCAGAAATGCTCTCTTAAAATGTTATGTGTTGACCATCCATGTCTCTAGCACCATCCCAGTTATTCTTTAAATGGTCACTATGTTACTGGGCCAATTCCTTTCATTTTAGTCATATCTGTTTTCCATTCATTCTTCCATTGCCTCACAACACACATGCAACTTGTGGTCTTCAAAGTACCAAACTCCATATTAGTGAGATATGTGATTGATCATTCTAAATACATTGTTTTTTTTTTTTTTTTTTTTAGTATTTGTTTATTTGGCTGTCTTTTAGCTGCAGCACACAGGATCTTTGTTGCATCATGTAGGATCTTTCTTTGCAGCATACAGATTCTCTGGCTGTGGCCCAGGGGCTCAGAAATTGCCACACTCAGGCTTAGCTGCTCCATGGCATGTAGGATCTTAGTTTCCCAACTGGAGGCCAAACCTGTGCCCGCTGCTTGCAAGGAAAATTCTTAACCCCTGGACCACCAGGAAAGTTTAATGAATATGTTGCCATATCGTTTTAACTTCCTGAAGAGAGAAAGACTTGCTAAGACGACAACACACATCAACCACCTCTCTCTCTGTTTTTTTTTTAAATTTAAATTTATTTATTTTAATTGGAAGCTAATTACTTTACAATATTGTATTGGTTTTGCCATATATCAACATGAATCTGCCACAGTGTACATGTGTTCCATATCCTGAACTCCCCTCCCACTTCCCTCCCTGTCTCTCTCTCTGTTTTTTTTTTTAAATTTAAATTTATTTATTTTAATTGGAAGCTAATTACTTTACAATATTGTATTGGTTTTGCCATATATCAACATGAATCTGCCACAGTGTACATGTGTTCCATATCCTGAACTCCCCTCCCACTTCCCTCCCTGTACCATTCCTCTGGGTCATCCCAGTGCATCAGCCCCAAGCATCCTGTATCCTGCATCGAACCTGGACTGGCAATTCATTTCTTGTATGATAATATATGTGTTTCAATGTCATTCTCCCAAATCATCCCACCCTCTCCCTCTCCCTCAGAGTCCAAAAGACTGTTCTATACATCTGTGTCTCTTTTACTGTCTTGCATACAGGGTTATCATTACCATCTTTCTAAATTCCATATATATGCATTAGTATACTTATTGGTGTTTTTCTTTCTGGCTTACTTCACTCTGTATAAT
>SJYR01004089.1:101498-124203 GCA_006410655.1 Kobus ellipsiprymnus | reverse complement strand
CCTGCATATAGGTTTCTCAAGAGGCAGGTCAGGTGGTCTGGTATTCCCATCTCTTTCAGAATTTTCCACAGTTTATTGTGATCTACACTGTCAAAGGCTTTGGCATAGTCAATAAAGCAGAAACAGATGTTTTTCTGGAACTCTCTTGCTTTTTCCATGATCCAACAGATGTTGGCAATTTGATCTCTGGTTCCTCTGCCTTTTCTAAAACCAGCTTGAACATCAGGAAGTTCACAGTTCACGTATTGCTGAAGCCTGGCTTGGAGATTTTGAGCATTACTTTACTAGCGTGTGAGATGAGTGCAATTGTGCAGTAGTTTGGGCATTCTTTGGCATCGCCTTTCTTTGGGATTGCAATGAAAATTGACCTTTTCCAGTCCTGTGGCCACTGCTGAGTTTTCCAAATTTGCTGGCATATTGAGTGCAGCACTTTCACAGCATCATCTTTCAGGATATGAAATAGCTCAACTGCAATTCTATCACCTCCACTAGCTTTGTTTGTAGTGATGCTTTCTAAAGCCCACTTGACTTCACATTCCAGGATGTCTGGCTCTAGGTGAGTGATCACACCATCATTATTATCTTGGTCGTGATTTGAAATATTTTGATTACCCAATATCACTATATTCCCCTAAATCTTCATACTGTGATATACATGGGGCTCCCCACTACTTACTCCAGAGATACTTGTATCCTAGCACTGAGGCCTAAGTCAACTCCATTTATTAGGCACAGAGTTTACATTGAAATATATATGTGACCCACACCAAACTAATCAAGGTTATTTGAAGTTCATTGAGGAACGTCACTTGTAAGACCAAGAAGAAAGAATCATTCACACTTCCCCCACCAGGCTTGAACTTGAAGGGCTGGACTTCCTTCAGCTCCCTTGTTATCACACAAAGCCTAAAAAGAAGACACCACACAGAGACAGGGTCCTACATCCAGCTGTGCCTAAAGCAAATTCCAAATATGGACCTTTTAATACATACACCAATCAAACCCCTTTTCTTGATTAATATATTGTGAGTTGAGTTTCTATCATTTATAACCAAGAGTCTTTAGTGTTAAGAGTCCTTAGCCTCCCTTGAATATAACATCTTGACTGTAACATCTAACATGCTTCACAAAGAACATTTCATACTCTCCTCTTTTACTTGTTCTTCCTAAACCTGCCCATCCATTAACTTACTAAATTCCTACTACAATTTTCTGAAGTAAAGTAGGGTAAGAATTATTGATCCCAGTAGACGGAAGCATTAACATTAACCCAAAGAAGCTGAGTTACTGTCATTCCCTATGGGAATCCCCAAATTAAAACAAAATCCCTGAACTAGAGCCCAGGCCATCTGATTCTTAGTTCAGGTTCTTTTGTTAAATTTCTCCCCAGCTTTCCCCCCACATTTCATTTCTGCATCTGCCAGCTTTATAGCACTGTTTTCAGAACTGTGATTTCTAGTTTGATTTTGGTGGCACCTTCTTGGCTAACAAATATTTTGGAGGTTGTGGAAGGGCCAAGCATATTTCATTGATTAGCAATTCTTCACCCAGAAAATTGCCCCTATTATGGGATAATTACAAACCTATCTGATGGGGTTTAATCTATAATGGTGATTGATGATAATGATAATTATGGTGGTGGTGGGTGATGATGATGATGATGATACAGTGTTGGGATGATAAACAATGCCAAATGTGTAGCAGACTCTAAAGAACCAAGATCCAAAGATTGATCACATTTGCAACTGGCAGTGACCACCACTAACAACTCTTTGCCCTTAGCAGCTTTCAGCCTTGGCAGTCACACTTTGTGCTAAATTAAGATGTTCTCAAGCTGAGTGATGGAGTGTAGCATCACTGGAAATCAGACCCCCAGGTGCTGGAAGCCACTGGAGCCTGGCACATAAGCAGAGCCACTTGGCAGTACAACGTCCCCCTCGGGAAGCAGACTGGAAGCGAAATAAATGAACCTGACAGTGTGTGCTATTGCCAAGCATAAAAGTGTTTTCCATAAGCAGTCACTTGCAAGACAGCAAGAGAATTCTGTCCTCTAGAGAAAAAGGTCCCCAGGGAGATGGTCAGAACCTCCTGTGGATCTTCGAGTCTTTCCAAGTAGATCTTAGATGCCAGAATGTAGCATCCTTCACCTTCACCTTATTGACATCAGAGCTGACTCACCTCTAAGCCAATAGTAACCATCACATACCCCTTACCCCTGCATCATCCAAGCTTTTTTGGGTCTCCCACAGAGAGGTTAATCCAATTCCCTCTTCTGGCCCTCTTGAGAATTTTAATGCAGGACCTCTCATATCATTCAAGGACCTTCCTCACCTCTATCCATCCCAAATCTTCATGGAGTAGTATGTACTCCTTTAAAAAGACTGACATCCTATAATTCATAAAGGCAACCTAATTATTTGTAAGTCATTTTACCACAGTCAATTTCAAATTGGCTATGAACCCTCATTCATTTTTTCATCCCTTTAGCACAATTTATTCATTGTCTACTGTGTGCAGAGATCCAACATGTCAGGAATTGAGAGTTCAAACTATGTCAGGTTTACCAGCATAGCACACTACCAAATCTATGACATGGCACACAGCAACATTCAACAAACACTGGCTGAATAGAGTAATAAGAGGGTCCAGAGAAATTTAGCATCAGACCTGTGCCTCCAGGAGCTTGCAAAAATTGTCCTGCTGTGTAAAACTGTAGAAAGGGGTCACTCAGATCCCTCCCCACTCTAAACTTCTAGAATTCATGGCTGTAAGTCTTGGTTAGAAGTCAGGTAGTTAGGTAGGTAGATAGATGAGCCTATATATCCAAAAGATGACAGATCAGAAGATGTCATAAAGCATTCAACAATAAGGCCCATAGAAGAGATAAGGGTTGAAAGTACTGGAAGTGACCAGAGAAGAGAGAGATCCTGATGGCCTGGGGAAGGAAGTTAGAGAAGGATTTAAGGAGGAGATAGGACTTGAATGAGACCTTGAGGGGGAAAAAAAAAAGCAGCTAAAAGTAATGCAACTGTTCTATTTACTTATCACATATCTTTAAAAACATTCAGCATTATTTATTGAGTACCTAATATATCCCAGGCACTCTCTTCAGATGCTTGGGACACACAATGAACAAAATAGACAAACTCATGGAACTCCCATGCTTATGGGGAGAGCAGATAATGTACAAAGTATATTTAGTGGGCTGGAGAAAAAAGTATATTTAGTGCTAAGTGCTATGGAGAAATATAAGGCAGGGAGCAGGGATGGATGTTTAGAATAGAATAGAGGTGATTTTCTTAAATAAAGTGATCAGGAGAGTCTTACTGAGAACACAGTCTTTGAGTAACTATCTGAAGGAAGTAAGGGAGTAAGACTTGCAGATGAAGAGCATTGCCAACAGAGAGAATGGTGAGTAAAAAGGCCGTGAGGTAGAATGTGCCTAGGATGTATGAGGGACAGAAAAGAGGTGACTTGTCTGGAGCTGAGAAAGGGAGGGGGAGACTAATCAAAGATAAGGTCCAAGAAGTAACATGGGCCAGATGAAGAGGGTCTTATAGTCTATCATAGAGACCTTTGAACCTCAGGATGACACTAGCTACCTGTCATCCATTCTCCTTGGCAAAGGAGAGAACTGAAGCTCAAGGAGCTGATGCAACTTGCCCAGGATTAAACAGAAACAGCTAGCAGAGCCTATCTCATCCCTTCTCCTTCACCTGAGCCCGCTGTTCCCTCTCTATGCACCTGAATGTACATGCTCTCACATGCCACATTCACAAACACACGCACACACAGAGTCACACCCACACCCACCCCGCTGCTTTCAATACTCCAAAACACCAAGCTCTTCCCCACTCACAATTGCTGTTCCCTCTGAGAGGAATGCTCTTCTCCCTGCTCTGCATCTGACCAGTGCATCTCTAGGGCCTTTGTTCAAATGTAAGGACCTCAGAGAAGCCTTTCCTCACCCTCCGATGTAAATTGCCCCCATCCCATACCTTCTCTTTCAAAGCCCATAGTCTTACCTCCTTTTAATTGTTATTTATTTGTGGGTTGGTTTAAATTCTTCCCTTCTCCCAAGCTGAATTTCTACCCTTTGCCTAGCCCAGTGCCTGGTTCATAGGAGGTGCTCAATAAACATGCACTGAATCAATAAAAAGGCCAAAAAGGTAAAGAAGACAAAGTAGGAAGAACCCAGAGAGGTTTCCAGGCATCTCTAGGGAAGAGAAACCAATGGCTTCAGTGAGAGAGGTTTGGGGATGTCTGTGGACTGGATCCTTTCTCCTTGATTTTGGAATGAAACACTACAGCCCTTCTCTGGCTGCTCCACAATCTAATACATTCATCACATGACTTATCCCCCAACCCCCAACCCCCCACCACTGCAGCAGCCTCTGAAATGAATGTTATTTGGAGTACTTAGAAAATGCTAAGGTTTATTTTTAAATGCGATTAGGACCTGTCTCTTGCTTTCTGGACAATCACATGAGCATCTCAGAGATATAAAATACAATCATTCAGCACTCTAAAACCAACTCTTTTTATCTTGTCTTTACAACAAACTTGCTAAGGTGATTTAGAGCAAATGATAACCATCCCTGCATGATTGATAGAAAAACTGAGACTTGGGGGTGATTAAATGCACCATCTGAGTCCCAGTAGCTGTTTGGTTATAGAGTCAAGGGCTGGTGCATTTAGACCAAACAGCAGCTATGTCCACCCTACCATCCCACCTCCCACTACAAATTACAAATAATTCTCCCATCCAAATGATTCAGATAGTCCCCTAAACAGAAGACTATTCTAGAAAAAAGGAGCCACTGCTTTCTTGATCTAGTGTTTTATGTGGTGGCAGGGCAACCAATCGTTGTAACTAGGCCACAGGAAGCTTGTTTCTCTTTAAGAACCCATTAGCAAGCTGGCAAAATCTCATCCTATTACTATGTAAATAAAGAAGGATAAATTTCCCCACCTTAGCTTCCCAGGATTGAACTGAAGCTCTCCCCCCTGCACATTTTTGATAACCTGCTCATTCTGGAATACCTCACAATTAAAGACAGCATGCCCTGAAAGTCAATAATTCACCGTGGATAGAGAAAAAGGAATGAGATAATTAACATTCTCTGGCTGGCTTTGGCTGGGAAATAGCTTAGTAAGCACAAGGACATTTTTTGGGCTATTTCCATCACGAGGGTAGAATAAATAAGATGGATCCTTTTGCTCTCTGATCCTGAAGGATCCATGTCAGGCTGATTAGCCCCAGGGCTTGGTAGAGCTGGGTTCAGACTCTCCACCTTTGGTAAAGGAAGATGACCAGCAAATGTAGCCCCAGCAGCAGGGGGTGGGGATTATTAGAGCCAAGCAGAGGATGTTTGCAAGCTGATTTCCCTTAAGCCTCTAGTCCACACCCCAAGCTTCAACTTTTCAATGAACTGTTCTCTCATCTCTAATTTTTTTTCTCCTCTGATCTCCTTTATCAAGTCTAGTCACTTCACCAAGCCTTCCTTAGTTTTCCCTTCTATGAAAGGGGTTGATAATGCATAGCAGACAGGGTTAATGAGAACTGAAACACCATTAGGAACCCCTGGTGGCTCAGATGGTAAAGAGTCTGTCTGCAGTCCAGGAGACTTGGGTTCAGTCCTTGGGTCAGGAAGATCCCCTGGAGAAGGAAATGGCAACCCACTCCAGTATTCTGGCCTGGAGAATCCCATGGATGGAGGAGCCTGGCAGGTTACAGTCCATGGGGTCACAAAGAGTCGAACACAACTGAGCAACTTCACTTTATCTTTATCATTATCATCATCACTAACCTTTATGAATCATTTATAATGTGTCAGGTTTTATGATGTGCTAAATGTAGTTCATTTGCATTATTATATTTGATGCCATCCTTGAAACCCTAAGCAAAATAAGCTAGGAATGGATTTTTTTTAAAGTTCTGTGTCACACAGTGGGAAATAAACTAATGAAACACAGAACCCCCAGGGGGATGGTGCAGGCAGTTGGAGAGGGTTTGGGTGTATTTATGCATGACAGAGCCATAAATGGGTGCTGGGATATACCTAACCTTTACGGTTGACGTCAGGACAGAAATGGTTTCTCTGTCTCTTAAACCAAGGTCAAGAGTGAGTACAGCATGACTGTGCCCTCTGGGTGCCATCCCATGGGACCTCTGTTGGCAGCAGAGTGTCAGTCTGAGTGGACCATGGGTCTGCCCCAGTATGGCAATTCCTATATTTTATGGTGCTATGACTCTTAAGATAAAAAGAATTTTTAGCCATTACACTGACCACTAGCCCAGTCTGTTTGTTCCCTCTGAATTCTATTTTCTTGATCTGAGTAGTGGCATTTTGGTGGCAGTTCACTATAGCAAGTCAGAAATGAATTGTCCTAAAATGTTGGAATGCTTTAACCAACACATGGAAAACTGTCCCCTGTATGATCCTTACTTACATACCTGCACACCCCCACTGCTGTCTTTGCCTCCTTCCCTGATGGAAGGATCATCCTCCTTCAATCTAAGGATAATCCCTCTGGCACTTTGAATCCCACACCCAGCACATACCTCCTGAGAGAACTGATTACTTCATAAACTCTCCCTCTGTCATTCATCTTCAGCCATCCCCCAGCTCCCTAGCTGGCTCCTTCTCAGAAGCAACTAAACTTAAAGCTCTCTCTCATCTTAAAAAAAATAAAGTCCTCTTTTGATCCCCACTCCTTTTCTAGCTATTATCCTATCTCTTTCCCCATCAAAACCAATGATCTAAGAAACCTGTTTCTGCTTATGTCTTCAGTTCCTCACCCCCCCCCCACTATTTCTTCCTGCAGTCAGATGGGTTCCACTCCTGTTCTGCCTCTGAAACTGCTCTCACCAAGACTCTGCTCTTGATGATCAGATCTAGCAAGCTTGCTCTGTGATGATGCACAAGAAGGGTTTCCTTCCTGAAACTCCGCTCTCAGGTTTCCCATCACTAGACTTCCTCACATTTCCCCAGGTCCTCTTTTTCACTTTCCTTCAAAGATTCCCCTGAATTGAGCTTTTTCCAGGCTGTCCTCACCTCTCACTCAATGCTGTCTTACTGGAAGATCCGATGCTCTAGTCCAGTCCATTTGCCAGTGATTCTCCATTATGTTCAATTCCCCATCTCAGATTTTCTCTCCTCAGCTTCTATCCATTCCTATCCAGATATCCCCCCTGCCTCTTGCATTGGTTTCCTATTGCTGCTGTAACAAATTTTCACAAACATAATCGTTTAAAGCACACAGGTTTATTATCTTAAAATTCTAGATGTCAGAAATCCAAAATCAGTCTCAGTGGGCTAAAATCAAGGTGTCTGCAGAGGTGTGTCCCTTCTGGAGGATCCAGGGGAGAATCTGTTTTCTTAGCTTTAATCTTCTATAGCTGTCTGCACCTTGGCATATGACTCTGAATCACTTCAACTTCTGCTTCTCTGGTCATATCTCCTCCAACTCTGATGCCCCTGCCTTGCTCTTATAAGGACCCTGTCATTGCATTGGATGCACCCAGATATTCCAGGATAATCCATCTCAAAATCCTTAACTTACCAACTGACTGACCTGCAACTGATCACAAAAGTTTTAAAATTTGTTTTCAATTGAAGGATAATTGCTCTACAATATCTTGTTGGTGTCTGCCACACAACAACATGAATCAACCACAGATATACATATGTCCCCTCCCTCTTGAGCCTCCCTCCAAACACAGATATTTGAATGAGCCCAACCAAGACCAGAAGAACCAACCAGCCAACTCCAAGACTCATAGGGTAAATGAACGCTTGTTGAAGCCACTGAGTTTGGGGGTGATTTGTTATACAGAATTATTTTGGTAATATCTAATACACCTGACCTCCAGATTAGGTTAGGTGCCTTTTCTCTGTGTTTCCACATCAAACTTGGTGTACCCCATCATAGCTCAGCAGGTGTCCTAACATTGCAGTTGTCTGATTACTGTTTTTGCTGCTACCACATATTGTCCATGAGATCAGGGTCTGTATCTAATTCATCCTCAGCTTTGTATCTCTGTGCCTATCACAGTAGCTGGCACACAGATGACCCTCCATTAAAATCTGATAAAGAAATTGTAACAAAGCAACTATGACTATTTTTTTTCATCTCACTATGGTTGAGTTGGCAGTTATAATTTACAAATGCTTTTATTTATTATTCAGAATGAATAAGCCCTCCTCCCAACTCCTAACCCCCAAAGAGAAAAAGAGATCAAGTGTTCAGTCTAGATGCAAGCAATAGTTTGTACAACAACAGGGGAAAGCATTCACAAAGATAAGAGTTGGAGTGAGCCTGCCAGATAAATGTGTTTAACAAATACAGAGCTTCATGAAAATAGGCTGTTAGTACAACTGGGCTTTACTCCCAACTCAACTGCTTATTAGTAGATTTATCCTTGCGGGTATTAAATCACCTTTCCAAACCTTAGCTTCCTCCTCTTTAAAATGGAGAAAGTAGTACCAACTTTGTAAGGTTGTTGAACAGATGGACACCCTGTAATGTTAGCCTGGCCAATCAGCATGAATCAGCTGTCTGTATACACATATTCCCTCCCTCTTAAGCCTCCCTTCCACCATCCCCTCCCACCCTCCGCATCATTACAGGGCACTGAACTAAGCTCCTTGTGCTATGGGTAAAGAGGATGTCAGCAACAATTCTAACAATTTAACACATAAGCTCCCCTGATTCTGACAACCCTGGGGATTTTAATGATGAATTTTCAGGTAAAATGTTGACAGGGGTGGTGATGAACGAATACAGGGTAAATCCAATCGTCTGATGTCTTCGATTTGGACACAGGAATGATGGATCCCTAGTGTCCTCAAGGTTCCACAGTGTGATCCTGATTCAATTCTGGGTTCTAGATACCCTTCTTTTCTTTATTTGTATAGGATCCCAGGCTCTAGGCACATGGGCTTCAGCAGTTGCAGCGCACAGACTCAGAAGTTGCAGCTCACGGGCTCTAGGATGTGGGCTTAGTTGCTCCACGGCGTGTGGAATCTTCTCAGACCAGGGACTGAACCCATGTCTCCTTCACTGGCAGGTGGAATCTTATCCTCTGGACCACCAGGGAAGTCCCTCTATCTGTCTTTCAATAAAAAACTTTTGAGGGAGGTTGCCCCCATAGGCCTCAGTTTCCCTACATCAGTTTTATAAAAAATGAAGGTGCTTAACAGAAAGAGCCCTACTAGCTCTTCTAGTAAAATAACCCATAGCGAGTCCTGTGGACAGGCTCACTTGATATCCTCTTCAGCCTCACTCTAGTGTGCCAAAGCTGGAAAGCTAAAATCAGTGCTTTTTAGACTCCCTTTTAGCTAAGATTCAGATGTGTTTTAAGTTATACCCATTAAATGTATGCACATAATACTTTGACCTGGAAGTGAACGAAGGAGAGAGATGGAGTAAGAGATGTGCATTTTGCCAGTGGATGGTAGCATACTTCTAGAATCAGTGGCCATGGTGGCAGTTTCTCATTTTACAACTCTGTTGGAGGCCCACTTCTATCCTATCATTTGCAGAGTTGTATTCTAGTCAGCCCACCCAGTAATTATATGAACTATTTAATAATAATCCTCTAACAACAAGAATAGTAATGAACACTGTTGATCTATTTATTAATAAACCTCCTTCTATTTTTTTTTAATTAGAGGATAATTGCTTTACAGTGTTGTGTTACTTTCTGCTATGAATCAGCATGAATCAGCTGTGTGTATATACATATTCCCTCCCTCTTAAGCCTCCCTCCCACCACCCCATCCCACCCTCCACATCATTACAGGGCATTGAACTAAGCTCCTTGTGCTATACAGCTGCTAAACCTGCTCCTATTTAAACTTACTAGAGTGGGTTCTTTTGCCTACAACTAGGACCTCTCACCAATATCAAGGAGGGGGAAGGGAAGAAACAGAAAGAGGAGGTGAGGAGGAAATTACCAAAAGAGGGACAGCAATCAAGAAGGCAGCTTATTTTTTTTTCTTTATAGATTTCCTAAAAGTATGGTAAACCGTGGAAAGATGTCCATGGCAAATATTACATTTTTAAAAAATGTGTATAAATACCCAATTTTTGCAAAGAAAAAAATATATACACATACATCTGTGTATATGGATAGTAAACATTTTAAAGAACACAAGCCGAATGTTAGCATCTGTTATTTCTAGATAATATTAATAGAATCACAAGAGATTTCAAAAATTACTTTTAATTGTTCTATAACGAGCATGGATGATAATAATAGATATGTCTCATTTCCTTTGGATCCCACTCTTATTCTATAATTCTGGCCAGTAACAAGTTTATCACACATATTAGTACTTGCAAATGGGTACAAGGCTGAATATATACATTATCTCTGAAAATACTTTTACAGAAAACAAAACCAAGGCTGATTCAATTTAACTCCTTTTAATGTGCTCTTCTCCTGGGTAACAAATACCAGTAAAGCAACTGGAAGTACTGGTTTCAGATAAGAGTTTGGTTTCCAAATCTGTTTGGTCATTTAACAGTTGTATAGCTACAGACCTTCTTCTGTGAACTTCTGTTTCTTTCATCTGAAAACTGGATATAATATAGTACCTACCTCCAGGGTTGGTACAAGGATCCAATGAGATACTATTTGTGAAAAGTTTAGAACATTGCTTGGCAAATTGTGCTCAATAAACATTAGCTACTATTAGTTTTATTACTATTAGCATCCTGCTGTAATAGGATTCTAGCACACATATTTCTTTAATTCTGAGAAAAAGAAGGGCAAGGGTTTTTCTCCTGCAGCACCTTAAACCATGCTGATTTTGAGTTCTGCAAGAGTGGAGATGCTGCTCTAATCATCTTTGAATTTGAGCATCCTGTATAGCGGATGCTAATTTGAATTAATGAGTAGGTACATGGATGGAAAGAGGGACAGAGACAAATAAATGGGTGAGAGGTAAATAAATGAGTGCATTACTGGTAGTGTGTGTGGAAAGGGAGGACCTTAGGTGATTAGCACGTCAAATGCCTGGCGGGAAAGCAAATGGTTGAGGAGTGGAGCAAAAGGGTGGATAAGTGATGGAATGGGTGGGTGGGTGGATGAATGAGTGAGTGGATGGATGGATGGTTAGATGAGTGGGTAGGTAGGAGTAAGAGTCTTAGGTGACTGTGTAGGGAAGGATGGGAAGTCTGGTAGTTGGGCCCATGACTGGCCAGATGATTGACAGATGGACAGACACACAGAAGGCTGCTTTTCTCCCCTTAATCACCATAGCCCATCCTTCCTCAGTTCTGAGGCCTTGAAGTCATACTAACCGAACCTGCCAGGGCGCTCCTGAGAGGTGAGCATCCTTCATCAGTATCCCAGCTGCCCCGGAGCTTCAAGGACCCGTGGGTGGGCTGTGCTGCTGTGGCCTGCAGGGCAATGCAGAGTGGTGAGGGCTGGAGTCGCACCCCCACTCCCCGGCCCACCCCACACCCAGCGGCAGAGCACCTGACCTTTGCCTACTCACCTGCAGTGACCTAGGCTGCAATGCAGTGGCTCTCGGGGGCCCACGGTGAGTTATGATGCACATCCAGCACCGCTTCTAAAGCAAGGGCCGTGAGTCACCACAGGAACTTACACAGGCACCAGCACGGGCTGTGCAGGGATGGAAGCGGAGGCCTGTGGCAGCACCCAGTGCGACAGGCTGCTGTGGCCGGGTGTGTATCAAAAGCACGGTGGCTAGGATCATGGCAAGGGGTTGGGAGGGAGGGAGCCTGGAGTCCTCCAGGCCGGCAGCAACTCCGCTGCCTCAGTCTGGCCACCCAGCGTGGGTTCCACCACTGTGAGCTCAGAGTCAGTCTTCATGAGATGAGGAACCACGTGTGGCAGGTTGCAAATGGCAGGTGGCTCACACTCTGTGGTCCTGAGAACTCTATTGTTCTTAATTCACTTAATCCTTAAGAGAGCCCTTAAAGGAGGTGACCTGATCATCTCTCCTTTGCAGATCAGGACACTAAGGCCAGAGAGACAGGAACTTGCCAGATGTGACACCACTGGTAATACCAAGTCTCTCAGTATATTCAGTAAAACGGTAGTTTGCAGATTCTGTGGAAGCCCTGCTGTGTCCCCAGGCCTGTGCTGGCGACACTGAGATGGATAAGCATGGACCTTGCTGGGCAGACACATGAATGTTCTTTCTGTGCCATTTTGCAGGTGTTTGCCTGGGGGAACTCAAATCCATCCCCTTCTATTCCACAGACATTTCTGAGCCCTACCCCACAGAGCACAGTGGCAGAGGGAGCAGAATGAGGGTTGCAGAGGCGACTATGGTAACTTAATTCCTTCACCAAGTAGCTATGAAGCACCTGCTCCACTCCAGGTGAGCAAGGCAACCCTGACCGACTCCTGCCCTCGTGGAGCCCACATCACCTTGGGAAGACGGGTGAACTAGGTAGAAGTGCCACACCAAGGGCTCAAGGGACACAACACTGAGAGGGCACACCCAGCCTGACCCAGGTCCCTCGTGAAGCAACCCTGATGCCAAGTCCTAGGGGATAACTGGAAGTGAGGCAAATGGACAGGAGGTGGAAAAGAGTTTCAGTTGGAGAGCATGTGCCTAAGCCCAGAAATGTGGGAGGTCACCTGAGTGTGAAGAACTGAAAAGCGTTCAGTATACATGCAACAAGGACTAAGGAGCTACAGTGTTGAGAAATAGGAATAAGAGCCAGGGTGGGAAGCGAAACTTCCGAAGGACTTGGGACTCAGCCAGAAGACGGACAAACTCACAACTTGGCACACAGTCAGCTTCTTTTACAAAAGGCAGAGTGATATCAGTTCTATGTGTGCCAAAGAGGGCAGAAAAAATGCCATGCTGATGCGAAAGGGACACCATGGAAGGCTTCAGGGTGGAGGAGGCATTTAAGCTGTGCCTGCTTGATAGACTTTCTGTTGAAAGGGAAAGGGGAGAGAGAAAGAGGAACCATCTTGGAAACAGGATGGATGATGTAGAACCTCATCCAGCTCTTTATAGACCCTCTGGAGAGGCCAGGGAAATAGTCACTGGAGCAGGGCTAATGCAGCATGATCCTGCTAGGCTTAAATGTCTGTGCGAGGTCTAGGTTGTGAATGAAGTAGCCCACAATGACACCATGAAAGCAGAAGACACCAACCTGTTCCTTAAAAGGCTACCATTCATTGGTACCAGCAACTAGTAAACAAAATCATTTAAGTCTTCAACAGTATGTATGGCGTACCTACTATGCATGTGGCAGGTTCTGTATTAGGCACTAGAAATTCAGTGAGAACAAATAAGAATATGGGCTACCCTCATGGAGACTAATTCTGAAAGGGAAAATATTAATGCAACAAGAGACCTAAATAAATGAATAAGACCCATGAATGGGTATGTGGTACTATGAAAAGGCAGATTCCCCAGGTAGCATTAGTGGTAAAGAACCCACCTGTCGATGCAGGAGATGGAAGAGACATGAGTTCAATCCCTGGAAGATCCCTGGAGGAGGGCATGGCAACCCACTCCAGTATTCTTGCCTGGAGAATCCCCTGGACAGAGGAGCCTGGCGGGCTACAGTTCACAGGATTGCAGAGTTGGACATGACTGAAGCGATTTATCACATGTGTACACACGTACTATGAAAAAGAAGGAGAGAATTGCTGTCTCCTGGAGAGCCCAGGCAAAAATCTTAATGGTGTTACAACTGAGACAAGAGGCTGAAGGATAAATAGGTAACAAGACAGAGAAGGGAGGGAGAGTGTTCTAGGCAGAGGAACCAGTGTGTGCAAACCTCTCCGAGAGGAAGATTAGGGTGACTGGAAGGGAGAATCAGGGGAGCTTGAGACAAAATAAGAGGCTGGTCAGCAGGATCTTATGAACCAACATAATGATGTGGAGTGTATCAGAGCATCAGTGGAGGTCCTTGAAGTAGGTGTAACATGGGCAAAATTGTAGCAACACACCCCAAGAGTTCGGGGTGTATGCAGAACCAGAGAGGAAACAGACACACCACTCACTGACCTTGTTCTTTATTCACCTGACCTCATTTAACTTTGACAATGACTCTGAAAGTTTCTAGTCCAGTGTCTTGAAGAGAGGCCTGAGGCTCAAAGAGGTTAAATGATTTGCCTTTGTCCACAGGTTGTTAATACAGTTGTTAAGACAGTCCCGATGACAGTCTCTATAATCCCTAATCTTTCTCATGGGAATGAGCATAGTCTCCCAGAAGAATGGGCAGAAGTTAGTACAAAATAGGACTTGGATAACCAGAAGGGAAGTAAAAAGGCTCTGCCCTTAAGGGTGATCAGCAACACAGAGGTGAAACGGAGAAGGGCCTGAAAGAGAAGCAATGCAGGAACTTCCTGCACAGAACATAAAGAAGGGAAAAAAGACTAGAAGGAAATGCAAAGAGTTTGCTCACAGAAGCTTACCTCTAAGGGTTATGGATCATTTCTATTGTTTACTTTTTGCTTCACTGTGTTCTCTTAATTTCCCATAATGAAAATCTGTTTCTTGCATAAACAGGGGAAGTACTAGCAGTTATATTTTCAGGGAATCACGTAAGTTCTCCCAGGCAGTTACTATATCATCTTTATTATTTCATCCTCCTATGGATGGAGGATTAAATGCCTGGCACGTAGTCAGTGCTCAATAGAATAAGTTAAAGGATAAATTAGTGGAGATAGGATTAAGGATGGTAGAGGGCCAAGTCTGGTGTTTTGTTCTGAAACAGTTTTCTGGTCCTCAGGTCAAAAAATCAATTAGCCTCGTAACAAACTGTTGAAACTGTTGATTTACCTGCAGTCATCTTCATAGCATAGACTGACCATACCATCAACATATGCCAGTCACAGCCAACAAATGCCTCAGCAAGTTTTAATTGAGCTCTTTCCATGTACTAAGCCCACATAGAGTCTATTGTGGAATAGATACAAGAGCCGTATGAACCGGGGCTGCTTGCCAGAGCAAATATTTTGGTGCTGAGTGATTTGGCTGCATCCAAGCAGGCGAGACCTAAGAACACTAACTCACAAGGCTGTCTCTTCTAACCAAATGGCACCACGTACTATGATGGTATAATATTAGGTTCTTAATCATGGAAACACTGGCATCTACTTTGGCGGAAGCTCCCTCCCAGATGGCGCGTCCCACTGTTTTTGTCGTCTGGAACAGTGTGAGGTTTCTTAAATAGTTTTAAGCTTCCAAGTCATCTTCCACATAACAGCAGCCTGTTAATTAAGTGGTCCCTTTGTGACTGCATTTGATAAATATGAGATGAGAAGGGTTTATAAGATGTGAAGAAGAAAGGAAGGCAAAGCAACAGGGAAGAGCTCCTGTGGGCAGAAAGGCCTTTGTGTGGGCATCTTCCAGTGGGCTTCAAGGGACTTGGGGATGGCTTAGGATATGCAGAAAGGAGAAGGCTGGGATTCATAAGCAGAGCTGCAGTGTCTACCCGGTAGACATCCAGCCAGATGCAAATGGTATGTGGGTTCATTGTGGCAGCCACACCTAGCCCATCTCTTTCCACAGAGGCAGGCAGGGAGGTGGAAGCTTTCCAGATCTTTGAGTTGAGTGATTCCAACCACTCGCCTGTGTGCAGTTGTCAGCTACGCTGCCAGGCGCCGTTTTGACTCTAGTTGTCAAGATTTGGGAAGCGCAGCTCCAAAAAAGGTATCTGCTTTGGAAGCAGTGTTCTGTATTCTTGGAGCAGCAGATGACTGGTGACAACACACAATTAAATATAAACGCTCGGCCCAAGAACTCAACTTGGAGGGTTGGTAAAGTTTCAGGTCTGACTTGTTCAATTTGGCCTACTCCAAAGACCAGGCAAGGTTCTCCAAAATCAGCACTCCAGGGAATTGGGCCTAATGGTAAGTGGAGGCTTCAGTTACACATCGATCTCCTTCAGCCACCTTCCTGCCTTCAGGCAGAAATACATCAGCTGCAGGCTAGAGAAAAGGATCTGTGATACCTAATGACTTCCTTGTCCTGTCTACTGGTTCAGTCTTAGTTCAGCTATTCATGCAAAGATTGTCTTCTAGGAAGAAGACCTATATCTGGGGATGTAATGACTGTGCTGCTGTGCTCCTGCCCTCAGCAACTTACAGTCAAGCAAGCTCATGATTCTGTGAGCACGTGAGGGCAGAGGCTTTCCCTAGGTTTTTATACTCCCAACACCTACCCCTACCCTGCTTCCCTGGTGTCTCGAATAGTAAAGAATCTCCCTGCAGTGTGGGAAACCTGGGTACCATCCCTGGGTCGGGATGATCCCCTGGAGAAGGGGATGGGTACCCATTCCAGTATTCTTGCCTGGAGAATTCCATGGATAGAGGAGCCTGGTGGGGTACAATCCCTGGGGTCACAAAGAGTCAGATATGACTGTCATTAACACTAACACCTACCCCAGTTCCCCTTGCATAGGAGGTGCTTAATAAGTGCTTGCTGCATGACTGCATGGATGAACACTATTTCCCACTCCCTCCTGTAGTTAATATTGTTTTATATCTTTCCTAATTTTCGCCTCCTGCACTCGGTAGTACTTATTTTTTGACTTCTGTGGTTATAGAGAACAGCTGTTTCTTAACTTCTGTACTCTAATGCCTGGAAATTGTTAATAATTCACCTTTTGGCCATCACCCCTCCAGTTCCCTCTGTCTTTCCCTGGTGTCAGCATCTGCTCTTGGTCACCTGAAATAAGAAAAATAATTTGTTTTGGCATCTAGTGATCCTTTACAGTTTGCAAAGGTTTTTACTTGTTAAATATGATTTCAAGAACTGTGAGAGAACCCCTAAAAAGCCCCAATATCACCCTGGCTGCACCCACCCAAATACCACCCCTCACCAACCCACCCCCTTAACCTTAAAGTCCAACATCAGCAGATTTAAACTCTCATTCCATGTTAAAATGAAATTTAGAGACTACCTCCCCTAAAACAAGCATCACATTGACAATCACATTTTTTTAGCACAGTAGTGTAAACTATACCAGATCCTGTGCTGAAGGTGGATTATAACACAGTGGAAAGAAAGCTAGAAAAGCACAGGCAAGTCCAGATAATTGACCCATCCAGACCTGCCCAGCCACAAATCTCTGAACCATAGCAGAGATGTTCAGCAGTTACTAACATGTTTTTATTATTGCTATTATTATTACAGCAACAGCTACTACTATTACCATTAGTGTTTCTACTATCTAAACACGAGTCCAGCAAATTTTAGCTTCCTTTGTGACATATGAACTCAACTGTCAATTATGTTTTTACAACTTTTCACAACTGGGCTGCTCCTTTTGTTTTTATTCACTTTAAGTGTCAACAGATGTTCTCTTAAAATATTCAAAAACTATCAAAGGGAAAGGTTCTGATGTCTAGTTAACTTAAATAGTTAATAGACTTCCCTGGTGGCTCAGACGGTAAAGCATCTGCCTACAATGCGGGAGACCCAGGTTCAATCCCTGGGTCAGGAAGATCTCCTGGAGAAGGAATGGCAACCCGCTCCAGTATTCTTGCCTGGAAAACCTCATGGACGGAGAAGCCTGGTGGGCTACAAGTCTAAGGGGTCACAAAGACTCGGACACGACTGAGCGACTTCACTTTCACTTTCACTTAAATAGAACTGGAACTAAGGAGGAAGGATTTCTTTGGGGGTATAAGCACAAGACAGAGTCTAAGAGAGACACATGTCTTTGTCTCTTTTTTTTTTTTTTTAGTTTACTTTACATTACTGTATTGGTTTTGCCAAATGTCTTTGTCTCTTAACCTGTTTCTTCTCTTTCCCAAGTTGTGGAGACCCTCAGTTCAGTGGCTGGTTTTGGAAGACTTTGTGAAAACTGGTTAAACTCATTGTCACATGTTCCAATGGTGAGCCCATAACATCCTGCACTCTGAGCACTTCCCCCGCCTCCACAGGGAGATTGCCTTACTTGTTCTTCACTATGGCAGCCCCCATCACCCCCCAGGGTGGCTGTCTCCATTTCACACAGCTCCCCTGTAGAAAAAAGTTGATAAGAGGCTTTCCCGCTGGTCAGGTGCTCCTGCCTCCTCTCCATTACCCAGTTTATTTGCCTGGCTTCTGAGCTCCTGCCATCCAAATTCCATGTATTTCTTGACTCCTCATGTCTGGTCTGCTTGGATTTCTCCCTTCTTGAT
Source organism: Kobus ellipsiprymnus (assembly GCA_006410655.1). Taxonomy (NCBI): domain Eukaryota; kingdom Metazoa; phylum Chordata; class Mammalia; order Artiodactyla; family Bovidae; genus Kobus; species Kobus ellipsiprymnus. Next base: position 106,061 of record SJYR01004089.1, on the reverse strand, counting down.
GTTCCTTTGAGACACACTTCCCCTTTGCCCGATTCCCCCTAACTTCCTACCTAGTCTTGGTAAGCCATCATGACCATGTCTCCCCCAACAGAAGAAATACAGAGCCATATCTTCCCCAGAATCTCCTGGAAATGAGATGCTGGAGAAGATTCTTGAGAGTCCCTTGGACGGAAAGATCAAGCCAGTAATACTAAATGAAATCAAACCTGAATATTCTTTGGAAGGACAGATGCTGAAGCTGATTTTCCAGTACTTTGGCCACCTGCTTCGAAGAGTCAACTCATTGGAAAAAACCATGATGCTGGGAAAGATTGAGGGCAGAAGTGGGCAACAGAGGATGAGATGGTTGGATGGCATCTCCAGCTCAATGGACATGAGTTTTAGCAAACTGTAGGAGATAGTGAAGAACAGGGAAGCCTGGCACACTGCAGTCCATGGGCTTATAAAGAGTCAGACACGACTTAGCGACTGAACAACAGCAACAACAACAAAGTGGTCTGGCTGAAAACTCTGGACAAGAAATAGGTCACAACTTTTCAGAACCAGAGCCTCGTGCTTTCTTATTATCCAGTCCAGGGGCCTAAGCTCTTCCTCACATGATCACTGAGGCTTCTTTAGTCCTGACCAGCCTTCCTAGTAAGATGGAAGACACTGAAAATGGCAAATCCATAGAAGTGGAGTTTCGACTTCTCCCCTCTGCCTTGCTCAAAGGGACACAATTTTCTCCAGAAATATGAAAGAGAATTTTTTTTAATAGACTTAGTTTTTAGAGAAGTTTGTGGTTCACAGCAAAATTGAGCAGAAACACAGAGTTCCCATGTATACCCTACCCCCACACATGCACAACCTCCTCAACTATATACATCCCACACCAGAGTGGAACGTTTGTTGCAGTTGATGAATTAGAGTTAATACACCATTGTCATCAAAGTCCATGGTTTACATTAGGGCTCATTCTTGGTGTTGTGCGTTCTATGAGTTTTAACAAATGTACACTAACACATCTGCCATTGCTGTATCATGTGGAACAGTTTCACAGCCCTGAATATTCTCTGTGCTTTACCTATTCATCCTTCCATCCCCTGTGACCCCTGGCAACCATTGATCCTTTCACTGTCTCTATTGTTTTGCCTTTTCCACCACATCATATAATTAGAATCATACAATAGGTAGCCATTTCCTATTGGCCTCTTTCACTTAGTAACATGCATTTGAGTTTCTCCATGTATTTTCATGGATGGATAGTGATAGTCCACTGTGTGGATGTATCACAATTTATTGATCCATTCACATGAAAGGCATCTTGTTTCCACTTTTTGGCAAATATGAATAACGTTGCTATAAACATTCATGGAGAATATTGTTTTTAATTGTATTTCTAATCAATAATTTCTAGATGAATGAGGATGAGTTACAACAAACATATGTGACTCAGTAAGTAGGATACATAACCACCAACCCAAAGCCTCCCAAGCACCTGCCCCCTCCAATTGTCTGTAGATAAATCTCTCAAGGAGCTTGTAGAAGTCAGATTTTTTTCTTTATTTTTATTATTGGAGTATAATTGCTTTACAGCGCTGTTTCTGCTGTATAACAACATGTATCCACCATGCTATGCTATGCTAAGTCACTTCAGTCGTGTCCGACTCTGTGCAACCCCATAGATGGCAGCCCACCAGGCTACCCCATCCCTGGAATTCTCTAGGCAAGAACACTGGAGTGGGTTGCCATTTCCCTCTCCAATGCATGAAAGTGAAAAGTGAAAGTGAAGTCTCTCAGTCGTGTCCAACCCTCAGAGACCCCATGGACTGCAGCCTTACAGGCTCCTCCGTCCATGGGATTTTCCAGGCAAGAGTACTGGAGCGGGGTGCCACTGCCTTCTCCGGTATCCACCATGAGCATGCATATATCCCCTCCCTCTTGAGCCTCCCCGACACACCCCGCCCATCTAGTACATCACAGAGCACTGAGCTGAGTTCCCTGTGCTACACAGCAGCCTTCTACTAGTTAGTTACTTTACAGAGGGGACCATCTGTGTTGCTGGGTGCAGGTATTCAATCCTGCTCTCCCTGTTTGTCTCACCCTCCCTTTCCTCCTCTCCCCAGTGTCCACATGTCCTTTCTCAATGGGAGACATAGACTCCCAAAGTCTGATTCAGTCAGAAGGGGAAATCACCAAGTAGGACAAACATAAGATTCACCTCCAAAAGGAAAGAAACAACAGGAAGTTAAAATATCATTTTCACCAAAGAGGATTATCATGTACATTGAGGAGTTGGGAAACTAATAACCAAAACTCATTTGATGGAGACATTTTGTTCTCTGAACCTCTTGGGGGAAATGACATGGTGGCTAAAAGAATTGTTGATATGTACTATCCTCTCCCATTAAAAGGAGCTAAAAAAGCCCTGGGCACCAAGATGTGAGCTATTTCCTTCAGGGTAGAATGGAGCCACTAAAAATAGCCTTGGAAAATAAGGAGTTGTGGAGGTTCAACAAGGAAAACAAATCAGAAATAAATTTGGCACCAAGAAAGAAAGGAGGAGAAGGAGACGAACTCTCACAAGAAATAAGGGAGAAAGAGGCTATTAGCTCGAGTACATAAAAACAGGTACATTTTTCCCACCCACAGAGCTGCTGGCTGGCATTCCTGCTGCATAAATCAGTCCTTCCAGAGGGGAGGAAGATGAGTCAGGATCAGCCAGGAGAGGCTAGGTTAGTCCAGGGTAACAAACAACCCCTCACATCTCAGGGCTTCAAAGCACAGTGGGTTTTTTTTTCATTCGTACCATCTGTCCAGTATGGGTGGGTTTGGTGGGTTTACAGTCTCTCCCTGTAATCAGTCAGGGACCCAGGCTGGTAAAGGTGTCGTCTCCCCGTGTGCTTCCAGGATCATTATGGAGGTCAGGGGTGTTGTGCTCTGGGCACTGAACTGAATGCACCAACCTGGAAATGACGCGTAGCATCTTCATTGATGTGTCACTGGCCAGAGCGTCACATCTCCCTGCTTGTGTTGAAGTGGGATAAGAAAGTGAAGAAATATCATGTGTCCAGGGGGAAGAAAATGAGAAAAAGTGTAAACAACTCTGCTGGCCGCTGACAGAGGAGCCTGGTGGGCTACAGTCCATGGGGTCACAAAGAGTCAGGAGCAGGCTTATCGAATGCCCTTGAGTGTGTGCTGAGCCTCATTTCCTCCCTGCAAGAAAAAGGACAGTGTAGTAGTGAACAGCTGAGGCCCTGGAGTCAGGCCAACCCCTACCAGCTGTGAGACCTTGGGCAAATTATTGGACCTCATTTTCCTCAGCTGTCTAAGGTAGATGACAATAGCACCTACCTCATGGGGTTATTTTGAGGATTAAATAAGAACATATGAGAAAAAAGCTTCAGGCCAGAGCTGCTTAAACTAGTCTGTCCCAGCAAACAACTCAGGGAGCTTGTTTACCTGCATTTCTGACTCAGAAGTCTTCCTTGAGGCCTGAGATCTTGCATTCCCAACAAGCTCCCAGTGATGCCTATGTTGCTGGTTCATGGACCATCCCTGAGTAGCAATGATTTTAGAGCAAACTGTGTTCAGATGTGGTAGATTATTCTTCAGACTGGATTGAGGGATTCCGAAGGTTCTGCTGCCTCTGCCCTTGATGAGTGGAAATTACAGCTGCTTGTTGGTGAAAGTTTCTGTGTCTGATGCTTCCAGAGACAAATGTTCCTTAAAGGCTGATGGAACAGGTGTTAGAATCAGGAGGCCTAGGTTGGTGTTCAAATTCTGATACTCAGCAGTTCTGTGGTTTACGTGAGTTATAGAAACACTCTGAAGGTCTGTATCTATGGCTGTAAAGTGAGCATAATAATACAGCTCCAGCATTTGTCATCTGTGATTTCACAATCCAGAGGGCTCTGGATTCTTCAAGTTCCTTCACGAAGTCTGGCACACTGTGACCTGGTGGCAAAAGCTGACCTATACTGACATGAGGCTGTTTATAGGTTTTATTTTATGCTTCTATGACTATTTCTGTTTCATTACAGAAATATTGAATGGGTTTGATAATTAAACACTGTTGCAAACCCTTGGGTTTAGAATAATATATAGCAGGTGTACCATCTACTTTTCAAAGAAACTAAAGTCCCTGATTTGGTGACTTCCCTGGTGGTCCTATGGTTAAGAATCCACCTTCCAGTGCAGGGACATGGGTTCGAGCCCTGGTCGGGGAACTAAGATCCCACATGCCACACTGAAGTGAAGAGCCTGCATGCTGCAACATAGACCCTACACAGCCAAAATTTTAAAAAGAAAGAAATAACTCTGATTTCTGAAACACACCTGGCCTCAAAAGTTTTAAACCAGACACTGTAGACCTGATAGGAGAAAGGAAAATGTGCTTGTAAGATATTGAACCCCATACTTAACATAAAATAAGTGCTCCACAAACAGGACTTACTACTGAAGTTATTGTTCATTCAGAGGAAAAGGGAATTTGGGTCCCCTAAAGACAGGATGGGATCAAGTTTGTCCTTATGTTTTTAGCCCATGATTTGTCTTCTGTTTTCTCCTTGGGGGGGGGGGGGG
>SJYR01004089.1:0-91257 GCA_006410655.1 Kobus ellipsiprymnus | reverse complement strand
GTGAGTCTGAGTGAACTCCGGGAGATGGTGATGGACAGGGAGGCCTGGCGTGCTGCGATTCATGGGGTCGCAAAGAGTTGAACACAACTGAGGGACTGAACTGAACTGACAATACCTACCTTAACGAACTCTCAAAGAGTGGATACTGTTATTAATATTATGAGAACAAGGTCCTTCCTCTGTTTGGCTTTCCCTCAGTGACCTCTAAGGAGAATAATCACCATATTCACTGCAGGGATTTTACACTCAGTACATCAGTGGCCAGCAGACTGACTGCAAACAGTGACAAAAAGTGTGGCGTCTCTCATCTGTACAAACTTGTTTCATCACAAATTTATCAGGTCAAGAATTCCAGATAATATTTTTTCAGCCTTCACCTGCAGACCATGAAAAGTATGATGAGGATCCATAGCACCTTCATAAAGTTCATATTGTTACCAGAATAAGAGGCAGGAACGGACATCCACTGGGGGGAAAGATTACAATAAAGATGTTTAGATTAGAAAAAACATCTACTCCTCCAGTTCACAAGAACATCCCTTCAGTGAATACACAACTGCAAGTGGTTAAACATTTAATAAGAATCAAGCCCCCTGAAGCTGCCACAAGGACTTCCGGCAGAGGAGGATGTGTGTAATGCCTGCCTCGTGAACATGGGAGTTAGCAGTGCATGGCATCTATGGTCCAGGAAGCAGGTAAGTCCTAATGCTGGAGCACTTTCAGATTTAAAAGGCAAATCATCTTCATGTAAAGATGGTGAGAAAGTGTTTCTATTAAAATATGTTTTGAATATTACCCCCCAGAAAAGGCTAGTTCCAGATTGGTTTACCTTCCCTTTTGCAGATTTGAGCTTTTGATGTACTCTAGATCAGACCCTTGGTGTTGTCCTTTTCTTACTGTCCTTTTTGTCTTTCCTCCACCCGTTATGAAAGAAAGCACGGTGAGGATCGTATATCCCCTACAACCACATCCTGTACTAGGGACCCCATCTGAGCAACATTCGGGTTCTGGTATTCAAATGACACTGCCATGGTTGCTGCCTCTGAATCACCACACGATTCCTCATCCTTACAGGGACAGCCCAAATATTGGCAGAAGAAATCAGAATTAATATTACTAGGGCAAACAAGAAAGAGGAGGCTTGAAATTACTTAAGCGTAAAGTCAGTTTGCAGTAAACAAGCCTAAGTTACTTGTCCAGAAAGAGATGCTTCCATCTCCGCACCTACTTCTCCCATCTCTTTTGAAATTTGTTACAGAAAGACAAAGGCAAAAATATAGATTTGAACTCAAATTAAGTCACAAGTGCCAAAGTACTGAATGAGAAAGAATCTCTGACTCATGTGCCTCTGATTGCAGTTTGTAATTTCTCCTTCCATGTTTAATGGGCTTTCTCGGGCAAGGCTGCGAAGCCATGCAGCAGCTGTGCTCTGGGTTCTGGGTCTCCTCCCTCATGGCACGTGCCTGGGTTGTTCCAGGGCCCAACCTCATCGATGGGGCATCAGAGGCAGACAAAGAAGTGTGAGCATGTTGGCAGGAATGTGTGGAGTGTTGGGATATTAAAGCCTGGGAACAGGGAAGTTCAGAACCCAAATGGTAAGGGAAGGCAGACCTGGTGTCAGCTTAGACACGTGGTTGACCTCTCGGAGTACAAGGCTCCCAACCTATGAAATTTCATAGGGCTACTGATAGCATTAGAGTAGAGCATGGGTATAAACCGTCTAGCACAGGGGCTGACTTATTCATTGTATGTTCAGCCAACAAATAAATAGTGCCTGATAATTTGAATAGAAATCTCAGGCCCAGAAGAGGCAGGCACCTGCCTGAGGTTACTCACACAGTCATTAGAGTTCTGGGGTCCAGCTCTCAGGCCAGTGCTGTTTCCCTGACCTGGGAAGTAGCATCCTAGTCACTCTGCCACTCCTGGCTACTCCCAGTTAATCAAGGCCTGCCCTGTTTTGGAACCATTCACCAACAGAGCATGATTTGGGGATACTTTGAAACCCCCAAATGCCCCAGGAGGTACCCTCATGGATTTTCCTCCCTCCTAGTCTCAAGTTCCCCATGCTATCTGGATTAGGCAACAGAGCAGAAAGGGACTAACAATTCCTCAGTTCCATTGTGTGTCAAATACTATTCTTGGCAGGTTAAATATACCTTCTTGTTTATTCCTCGTAAGACCTCTTTGAGGCAAATAGTTTTGTCCCCAGTCTGCAGGTGAAATAACTGAGGCACAGAGATGTTAAAGTGACTACTTGGGTTGAATGGCATCTTCCCCAAAACACACACATTGAAGTCCTAACTCCCAGTACCCTAGAATGTGACCTTATTTGGAAAGCGTCATTGGGAATGTAATTAGGTAAGTAAGATGAGGTCATTGGAGTGGGCCCTAATCCAATATGACTGGTATCCTTATAAAAAGGGGAAGTTTGGACATAGAGTCATGCCCAGAGGGAAAACACACATAAAGATGAAGGCAGAGAGTGGGGTGAAGCATCTAGACGCCAAGGAATGCCAAAGATTGCCAGAAAACCACCAGAAGCTGGGGGAGAGGCAGGGAACAGATTCTCACAGCCCTCAGAAGGAGCCAGCCAAGTCAACACCTTGGTCTTAGACTTTTAGCCTCCAGAGCTGTGACATAGTAGAGTTCTGTTGTTGAAGCCCCCTGGTTTGTGATGCACTGTTACAGTAGCTGTGACAAATTGACATAGTGACTACAGGTCCACAAATGACCGCTTTGTTTGTCATGTCAGAAACCTGGGAGTCATGATTGATTCCGCATTCTCCTCTACCCTCCAGTCTGATCCATCACCAAATCCTACTGACATTTTCCTTCTTAATATTTCTAATTTCATCTTTATTGACATCACTCTCATTCAGGCCACTGTCATCTCTCAGCTGCATCACCACAATCTTTTTGCATCAGGTTTTCCTAACTGGTGCCCTACCCCAACACAAATCCATTCTCAATGTAGCCAGGATAATCTTCATTAAATAAATCATACCACATCACTCCCCTGCTTAAAAATATTACATTGCACCAGCCTCAAGCATCCTGCATCCTGCAGGGGAGATGGGAGGGGGGTTCACGATGGGGAACACGTGTACACCTGTGGCGGATTCATGTTGATGTATGGCAAAACCAATACATATTGTAAAGTAATTAGCCTCCAATTAAATAAATAAATTTATATTTAAAAATAGTAATAAAGATGAGAAAATTTACCCCCCAAAAAAAATATTACATTGGCTCCCCAGTCCTCCTGAGGTACAACCTGAACTTTTTCCTAGGCCAAGCAGTTCTAGTCGCTGTTCCAATCCTACCTCATCTCATCCTTGATCTCTGTGTTTCATCCAGGTTCACTTATTTTTAGTTATTCTCGTTCATCAGACTTCACCATTTCACTGTCTTTGCATATGCTGGTCCTTCTGTTTGGAATGCTCCCACTCACCCAAAATCTGCATTTTTGATCCTGCTAACTGCACTGTAGCCTTCAGCACTCATCCTGTATTACTCCTCAGAGAGACTTTCCCTGGCTATTAGCTCCCTCTATATTATTTCTACCTTATTTTCTGACTAGGCATCTTGTTCTTTTTCTTCTAAGATCTTACTATAATCTGTATCTATGTATTATTTAATGTATATACTTCCCAAGGAGGCTTTATAAGAATAGAGATCTTGTGTTTTGTACACCACCGTCTCTCTAGTTTCTAGTATGCAGTACCTGGAATATTGTTGGCACTCAATAAATATTTCTTGAATGAATGAATGAAAGTCAGCATTAGCATTTAAACTGCATTTGATATGACTCAGAGGTTCTTCCACCAGAGCATGCAGGCAATTGCCTCTTGAAGGTTATAGTTAAAATTAACTCATATAATTTCTGCTTCCCGTTATGATAGTGCACCTTGATTTTGACCAACCATCCCATCACTTTTAATTAAAAAGAACTATGAAAGCTAGATTAAATTCAAAGACAGAAATAACAAAAAACAGTCTGTTTGATGGCATCAGAGAACAACCATGGCAGCCAAGACTTGAGGGCATGAGATTTCAGGGAACAGAGACCCCAAGAGAAGTGAGCCTGACATTTTGCTCTGCTTCTTACCTTAAGGAATTTGCTCCATCCTAAACTGGGTGGGAGTGAAAAGGTCAAGAAACCAAGCAGAAGGCAGCCAGTCAGAAGCTAAAAACTAACTCTTACAGAGCTGGAGAGACAAAGGTGAAGTTCATAGACGTTAGAATGAGGAGCTCTACTAAGCACTCAGGGCTTCCATTTAAGACCAGGAGTAAAGACAAACTAACAAACTGGAAGCAGACTAACCCCTACTAATTCTCAGTTGAGACTCATCTGCATCCCTGATTGGGTAGGCAGGATCCATTCTTCCTGTAACTGCTGGTCAGAAGAAAATACAGTTTTCCCTGGAGAGAGATGATATCATCTAAAAGCACCACAATTTCTCACACACCAAGTTCCACGTTTTCGTCATTGCAGCCCTAAGAAGTCTGTTGCCTTCGAAGAAGACGTGAATTCCACGTAAGTCTGAATCCCCTTGGACAAGCCCAGACATATGCCATGGGCAGAGCACAGGGTGACAAGAAGGATCTTGGTTGGCAGACAAGGCTGACAATTGGAAATTAACTGAGAGCTCAGCTGCCTGGAATTTCACTTTGAAAACAGAAAATATTTTTCTGTCTACTGTGCAGCTAGCACATGGACATATGGAGACCCAACACAAATAACACACAAAGCAAATGTCAGCAAAGGAATGACTTCCCTTTTGACTAGTGATGAAAATGGCTTCAATTATTAGAATAACGTGATATTACAGATGGAAGGACTCTTACAATTTGTCTAAGCCAAACCTTTCAACTGTTTGCTTGCACTGACTGAGGCCCTGAAATGGGCAATGATTTTCTTCTGTCCACACAAAAAATTGAGTTGGTTCTTGAATATAGGCTGCTGGACTCCACATCCAGCCAGACTCCCTCCTTGGTTCACTGCTTCAGTGAAGCTTCAAGCTCAAATGATTCCAGCCAGTGGCCCATCAGCACTGCAAACAAATTCAACAAGACTAAATGTCATGTTAGACGTCAGATGATTAATGTGACTTCTCCCTAGCAAAGAGCCCTAATAGAAGACAATGGGATTCCCATGGAATTCTTCCTCTCCCCAAGGATACCACAACAATTTCCCATTTATAGTGTTGTCCTAATAAATACACAGGAAGTCATAATTCACTGCTATTATTTAAAGTAATCGTGTTGTTCTCACTTTCATAAAGTCACATTGGGCAGGATGTTTTCTATCAAGTAAGCAGCTGGGCCTTTAAAAAACACAGAGCTGGCACTTCCGTCTGTGCTGTTACCTTGAAAATATGGATGGAGCCTCAGAGTTTGGGAAAAGGGCAGCCAATGAGGTGGCAGGAGGGCCGGGTTCTTATCCTTGTTTTCATTTCTGGTCTGGATGCTTTGGGCAAATCTCTTAAACTCAAAATAATATGGACTCCTATTGAGCTCTGTGCTAGCAGCTGGTAAGTTTCATCTCCTCTCACCTTCATGACAAGCTTCTAAGGTGGCGGCCAAGGAAATGGAGGTTCAAAGGGCTTATGACTTGAGTAGGGCCCATTGGAGCTGTTATGACAACTGGGATTCTAACTCAAATACAGGCTATTTGGCTCTAGAACCAGAATCTTCTTTGTTGTCTTGTGTGTGTTTGTTTTTTTACCAATGTCTTGTTCCCTTAGCTTCCTCAGTTGCATGCAGCCCCAGTGGCACTGAAACCAGCCATCTCTCAGACACCTAAAGAACCTCAACTCAAACATCTCCCCATCCACTGTCTGTGGCAGATTGTAATTTCTCCAGATCCTCAAGGGTATCGCTTTTCATGGGCATTTTTGACTTTGGTTCTGCAAGTCCTGTCTCTCTATCCATGCCACACCAACATTCCCAGATGAGAAATTCAGGTCTTATGCATCCATAAAAGATAAAAGGAAATTGCACCTAGGAATCCACAGGTATAGTGAGTTGAAAAACAATCCTGAGGGGTCATGAGAGGAGTCACAGTTCATATTTCACCCTCCCTCATCACACACTATCTGGCTAATTCTCTCTCCTTCCCCCAGGGCCCCAAAATGCAGCTTGGGTGTAGCTTAGGTGCAGCTTTTGGCCCTTTATCAAAAGCCTTGAGGTTGGCCAACATTTGTGGCCTGCAAGAACTCCCTGGCCAAGTAGGCATAGCCAACCAAGTACTGTGTCAATAACGCCAGAGTTTTCTCTAGTTAGGAGTCTCGAGCATCTGAGAAAACAAGTCTTTTGCTATACATTATATACAAAATCAAGGAGCTAAGAGAGATCAAAGATGGGTTCTCTGAACACCGATACCATGAACTCTTTTCAAAATCCAAATTAATACAATGCATTTATCTGCAGTGAAGGTACATACAATATCAGGTGTCTTTGCTTTAAGCTTGAATTATATCAGCTCTTTGTGGTATCTGTTGTTTTCTCACCAAATTCTGATAACAACTATTTATGATTCTGGTTAATTAAAGAGCTCACATAAATCCTTTACTACTTAAAATTTGATCATTCAATAAACATTTATTGATCAATTAGTCTGTGCTAGGCTCAGGTAGTCAGTGGTAAAGAAGATGAAGTTGCTGCCTTCAAGGTGGTGGCAGACAGTAAATAAATAAATGTGTTTATTCACAATAAATAAATTTGTATAACGGTGTTAGATAATGACTTGGGGATTTAGAATTCAAAGATCCACACCTGTATAAGTCTCCCTTTTAAATACAGCCTGAAGAGTTCTAATTATTTTTACCCATCTTCCTGCAATGGTTTTAAGCTGGAACACACTCCAACCAAGAATGCAAGCCATGGTAAGAATTGGTGTCAATCTTCATTGGATTATGAACATGAAATGTTTCTTCGGGGGACACAGGACACTATTTTAATAAACACTATAGTCTGCACGTTTATAAGCTAGTTTAGTATCTATTTTGCATATAATACAGCTTGGATCTTAATTTAGACCTTGATGCCAAAGCTTTTCCCCTCAGAAAGGGAAGAGGGCAGAGGAAGACGGCTCAGAAAGAGCAAAGTTCCTCCAAATCCTTCGCTTGTGCTTTAATCTCCACAGAGGTGCAATTAACCAGGTGGCCCCTTCCCACCACTTTCATCACCCTCACTCAGAGAGGAGCTTTCTCTGGGTACAATCAAGTGCTTTCAAAGCTTGAAAGTCATGGATTTTCAGCGAATGTAGCTTGTCTATTTCCATTTCATTCAGAACATGAAGGAAAGAGATTGCTCTTTGTCAAGTGGATAAGACACAGCGGGTAAAGAGGAAGACAAAAGACCAAGAAGAATCTATATTCTGAGAGCATATAAGTTACTCTGTGGAGATGTTTAAATATACAGGACTGTGAACAGCCTTTTAAGAGTTCATAGACCTACAGAATGCAGAATTGGAGAAAATCTTAGAGATCTATGAGTCCAAATCTATGCTTGACATGAGGGGAAACTAAGTCCTGAAAAGGAAAAGCAGTCTTTATAAGGCTATGAGGTTAGCTGGTAGCTGAGTGAGGACTAGAACACTGACCCTCTGGTGCCCTTTCTGTCATTGGACTATTTCCACATTCCCTTCTTTGCTTATCCTCTTTTATGTTGTTTTTATGAAATTTGTTCCAGCACATAGAAATCCTCCCTTTTGTACTAACTCAAATACTCTCCAGTTTGCAAAAGGGTAGTCTATATTCCACACGCTTCAACAAGTTAACCTAGTTATTCTAGGAATAATTTCTGCTCCGTTCTCTGAAATCACCCCATTTGTAATCTGAGTCACACATTTGTTTGTGCTATAGCTTGCAAATGATGGTTTACAATTTAAACTGTCTTAAGTGAAAACAAAAATGGAAAACTTGTTAGCTGTAAAACTGAAAAGTCCAGGGATAAATTTACTTCAGTCATGACTTGATCCTGAGGCTCAGATGACAGGATCAGGACTTAGCAAGGTTTTCTCCATCTCCCTCTTCCTCTGGGTGAGCTCCTTTCTCAAATGCTTCACGTCACAATACCAAAAGGCTGCCAGCAGCTCCACATTGAATCTTGTCCTTTTAACAGTGACAGCAGGAAGCAGATTTCCTCTTTCCCAGCAGTTCCACAGAATTCCCATGTAGGAGTTTCACTGGGTCTGATTGGCTACATGTTTGCTGTTGGCCTGCTGTGTTCACCTCCTCATAGACCCAGGAGATGGCTGTCATCATTAGATAATTGTCATGCCAGCATAGGGACACTTGATTATTATTATAAGACTTGTACGCAATGTAGCATGCTGGTGTTAATGGCAAACTAAAATTGATAAGACTTGCTAAAGTCAGTTTTTGCAACTACAATGCTCTGGTTTTACAGTTTGATGCCTCATTGGGAACCTCATGAGACTATAAGGACCTTGTGCCTGATGAGCAAGTTTCATCACCACCAACCCAAAAGCATTGCCCATAGGAAACTAGGGCATCTCAAGAAGTTTAAGTCTCTGAACATCCTACAGCCTGTTGTGTTTTGGTATATTCTGCTGATAATATCCCTTGAGCTTATCAGAATAGTCTGTAACTTCTGTAAGAGTCAGTTCAGAGGGTACATTTTTTAAAGCTTCAGATAACCTTCTGCCCACGTCTGAATCATTTGCTGTAGCCACAAGAATATGATGCTCCAGTTAATCTGGCCTGAGTCATACAGTGACCTGAGTAACTAAACATGGTAGAAACGAGTATAGTTTTGGATTCTTTAACAGTATATATTTTCTGGAGAATGCTGTACTGTTCCTAATAGCGTGGAGTGTAGAGTGTCATTTCCCGCAAGGAGAATCAAGATGTGTTACCAGAAAAAGAAGAAATAGGTGTTGGACAGAGAAGAGAAATGAGGATCTATCACAGGTTGTGTTCTCTCATTGTTTCATATGTTAATTTTAAGCTCCTTGAGGGTAAAAACAGAACTCAATATTTAATCAATAATCATTACATTGTTACTGAGTAGTCAAAAGCAAACATGGGAGGGGGGATACCCCCAGAGAACAAGATGCTATGATGTTCAATAGGACCTTAAAGATCAGACATTGCTTCAAATTTGGGACTCTGGTTTAGTGTGACAAACATATGCTAAATATCTACCATATGCCAAGCGTGGTGCCAGTGCTGTGGATACAAAGTAGAACAAAATATAATCCCCACCTACAAAAGGCCTCATTTATTTGGAATAAGAACAGTAATACCACCTTTTACTGAGTGTCTACAGTATGCCTATATTCCACATTTTGTTGTTCATTTGCCCAGTCATGTCCAACTCTGTGACCCCATGGACTGAAGCATACCAGGCCTCCCTGTCCCTCACCATCTCCAGAGTTTGTCCAAGTTCATATTCATTGAATTGGTGATGCCATCCAGCCATCTCATCCTCTGACGTCCTCTTCTCCATCTGCTCTCAATCTTTTCTAGCATCAGGGACTATACATTAATCTTAAGTCAGTACAACCCCTGAAAAATATGACATATTATTTCAATATGATTTTACTGAGAACCAAAGAATGACACCTAAAATCTGATAGTCATTTGGAGGCAAAATAAAGTGTTGAGAATGCCCAAAATCACACTGTTCTTATGTAATAAAGTGGAGAATTCTGGTTGCAAGGTGGATCATAGTCATTTCTGTTCATTTAGATATGTAGATATTAAGACAGTGGGCAGGGAAACAGGAAAAGGAAAACCCATTTCAAAAGCACTTTTAGCAAACCCTCTTTTCTAAAGAGTTCTGAAAAGCTCTTAAAACCTTATTGCCTGCCGCTGTCTTTAATTTTACTTTTGAACACATTACATCTTCAACCGTTTTCTGTGTGAATTACAAAGCCATTCAACCATTAGAGGAGCTCAGTGCCAGATAAATATAATGTATTATATTACCATTTTGGTCATAATTCTTTTTTTCTTTAATGGAGCATCTCTTTGTGGCCACTGAACACTACTTCTGGTTGATTAGGCTCTTAGTATTTAGTAAGTTTCAATAGGAAGTGAACAGAATTAGTACAGTGTCTTGAATAATGAGCTATTAATGTATTTTTAATGACCAAGATGTTCTGACAAGAAACTTGTTGATTTTTGTCACTATAACATTATTGCAAAAATGATCTGCATGTAGGCTTCATGGTGCTTTATTATGTGAAGTAAGATATGTTTTAGTATATTCAAAGCAGTACTCTTAGACGCCAACTCAATTTAGGGAAGTTGTCACAAAAAGAAGAAAGAGCTTAGAGGTCTAAATTGAACTGTAACATTTTTATAGTAGTCTAATCATAAAAAGTTGACTCATTGGAAAAGACTTTGATGCTGGGAGGGATTGGGGGCAGGAGAAGAAGGGGACGACCGAGGATGAGATGGCTGGATGGCATCACTGACTCGATGGACGCGAGTCTGAGTGAACTCCGGGAGTTGGTGTTGGACAGGGAGGCCTAGCGTGCTGCGATTCATGGGGTCACCAAGAGTTGGACACGACTGAGTAACTGAACTGAACTGACTGAACCATAAAAAGATATAATTCCTGTGGTAAATATATATATATATTTCCTGTTGGTGCCTGTTAACCCATTTTACAGATGGCTAAAACAGAAAAGTTTGTTATCCTTTTTCCCCCTAAGCTAGAAAGATCATTTCCGTCTGACTTTGAACCTAATCATAAGGCCAGCTCGCTGGTTTGTTCTGTTTTGTTTTCTTTTAGTAGATGAGATTATGTAGCCTCTCTAGGTCTTGGTTTCTTCATCTGTTAACTGGGGATAATGAAGCACTTGTGTTCATAGGATGTTTATAAGAATTAAATGAGATAGTTCCTGTAAACCACCAGTAGGTCTTCCTCTTATTTATTCCCTAGGCCAAGTCAATTAATGTCCTCTGCTGGAATGGGTGAATTTAACTCAAATGACCATTATATCTACTTGGAATCCCTTAGAATAAATGGAGTAGCCATCATAGTCAACAAAAGAGTCTGAAATGCAGTACTTGGACGCAGTCTCAAAAACGATAGAATGATCTCTGTTTGTTTCCAAGGCAAACCATTCAATTTCACGGTAATCCAAGTCTATGCCCTGACCAGTAATGTTGAAGAAGCTGATGCTGAACAATTCTATGAAGACCTACAAGACCTTCTAGAACTAACACCTCAAAGAAGATGTCCTTTTCATTATAGGGGACTGGAATGCGAAAGTAGGAAGTCAAGAAACACCTGGGGTAACAGGCAAATTTGGCCTTGGAGTACAGAATAGAGCAGGGCAAAGGCTAATGGAGTTTTGCCAAGAAAATGCACTTGTCAGAGCAAACACCCTCTTCCAACAACACAAAAGAAGACACTACACATGAAGATCACCAGATGGTCAGTACTGAAATCAGACTGATTATATTCTTTGCAGCCAAAGATGGAGAAATTCTATACAGTCAGCAAAAATAAGACTGGGAGCTGACTGTGGCTCAGATCATGAACTCCTTATTGCCAAATTCAGACTTAAATTATTTAAAATAAGGAAAACCACTAGACCATTCAGGTATGACCTAAATCAAATCCATTATGATTATACAATGGAAGTGAGAAATAGATTCAAGGGAATAGATCTGATAGAGTGCCTGATGAACTATAGACAGAGGTTTGTGACATTATACAGGAGACAGGGATCAAGACTATCCCTAGGAAAAAGAGCTGTAAAAAAGGCAAAATGGCTATCTGAGGAGGCCTTACAAATAGCCATTAAAAGAAGAGAAGTGAAAGGCAAAGGAGAAAAGGAAAGATATACACATTTGAATGCAGAGTTCCAAAGAATAGCAAGGAGAGATAAGAAAGCCTTCTTCAGTGATCAGTGCAAAGAAATAGAGGCAACAATAGAATGGGAAAGACTAAAGATCTCTTCAAGAAACTTAAAGGTACCAAGGGACAATTTCATGCAAAGATGGGCTCAATAAGGGACAGAAATGGTATGGTCCTAACAGAAGCAGAAGATATTAAGAAGAGGTGGCAAGAATACACAGAAGAACTATACAAAAAAGATCTTCATGACCCAGATAATCACAATGCTGTGATCACTTACCTAGAGCCAGACATCCTGGAATGCGACATCAAGTGGGCCTTAGGAAGCATCACTATGAACAAAGCTAATGGAGGTGATAGAATTCCAGTTGAGCTATCTCAAATCCTAAAAGATGATGCTGTGAAAGTGCTCCACTCAATATGCCAGCATATTTGGAAAACTCAGCAGTGGCCACAGGACTGGAAAAGGTCAGCTTTCATTCCAATCCCGAAGAAAGGCAATGCCAAAGAATGCTCAAACTACCGCACAGTTGCACTCATCTCACATGCTAGTAAAGTAATGCTTAAAATTCTCCAAGCCAGGAGGCTTCAACAGTACATGAACTGTGAACTTTCAGATGTTCAAGCTGGTTTTAGAAAAGGCAGAGGAACCAGAGATCAAATTGCCAACATCTGCTGGATCATTGAAAAAAACAAGAGAATTCCAGAGAAACATCTATTTCTGCTTTATTGACTATGCCAAAGCCTTTGACTGTGTGGATCACCACAAACTCTGAAAAATTCTTAAAGAGATGGGAATACCAAACCACCTGACCAGCCTCTTGAGAAATCTATATGCAGGTCAGGAAGCAACAGTTAGAACTGGACATGGAACAACAGACTGGTGCCAAATAGGGAAAGGAGTACATCAAGGCTGTATATTGTCACCCTGCTTATTTAACTTCTATGCAGAGTACATCATGAGAAACTCTGGGCTAGAAGAAGCACAAGCTGGAATCAAGATTTCTGAGAGAAATACCCCTAACCTCAGGTATGCAGATGTACCACCCTTATGGCAGAAAGCAAAGAAGAACTAAAGAACCTCTTGATGAAAGTGAAAGAAGAGAGTGAAAAAGTTGACTTAAAGCTCAACATTCAGAAAACTAAGATCATGGCATCTGGTCCCATCACTTCATGGGAAATAGATGGGGAAACAGTGGAAACAGTGTCAGACTTTATTTTGGGAGGCTCCAAAATCACTGCAGATGGTGAATACAGCCATGAAATTACAAGACGCTTGCTCTTTAGAAGAAAAGTTATGACAGCTTATTAAAAAGCAGAGACATTACTTTGCCAACAAAGGTTCATCTAATCAAGGCTATGGTTTTCCCAGTAGTCAGGTATGGATTTGAGAGTTGGACTATAAAGAAAGCTGAACGCCAAAGAATTGATGCTTTTGAACTGTGGTGTTGGAGAAGACTCTTGAGAGTCCCCTGGACTGCAAGGAGATCCAACAAGTCCATCCTAAAGGAAATAAGTCCTGAATATTCATTGGAAGGACTGATGCTAAAGCTGAAACTCCAGTACTTTGGCCACCTGATGCAAAGAACTGACTCATTTGAAAAGACCCTGATGCTGGAAAAGATTGAAGGCAGGAGGAGAAAGGGACGACAGAGGATGAGATGGTTGGATGGCATCACCAACTCAATGGACTTGAGTTTAAGTAAACTCTGGGAGTTGGTGATGGACAGGGAGGCCTGGCATGCTGCAGTCCATGGGGTTGCAAAGAGTCGGACATGACTGAGTGACTGAAGTGAAGTGAAGATATTATTCCTTGGGGAATTTTGCATTTTAGTACCCTTTAATATCCTACCTGGGTTGTGAGCTTCCTGAGGTTAGGGACTGTACCTACAGATTTTCCTTTTTATGTCTTGCATTTAGCATAGTATTGCACACAGAGCAGGTGATCAATAAATATCTATCAAAAGATTGCCTCCAAAGTGCCTTTCGACATTTGCATGCCATAAATACTTCCAACAGACCTCTCAAGTAGATACAGATTGCAAATTTATGCCTGGAATTGCCTACTCTTTTTGTAGAATGAGGGCCTGAGAATCTCATGTTCATGAGAATCTCGGGTTCATGTTAAGAAATACGAAACTGACTCATTCAATGATCCTTCACTATATCATCAAAACTTTTAATCCTACTGTAATAATGAATTTAGTTGTAATGAATATGTACTTAGACACCATGTTTCCCACTAACTTTAGCTGCAAATGCTTCCAATTATGAATAATAATATTAAGTTGACCCAAAAAGAAAAGGATGAAAGAACCCAAAAATGTAGTATATTTATGTATTTTATGTGTAGTATAGATGGTGATTTGATGTAGAATTATGTTGGGGTATTTAAGATGGAGAGGAGAAAGGAGAGAAAAAATATTTGCCATCTAAAAGAACATGGATGATGATGACGATGACAGTTACTGTTTTAAGAGCAATTGCTACATCTAGGTACTATGCCAGTTTACATAATTGTGATTTTAAAAAATTTTTATTTTATATGGTATATAGTTGATTAACAATGTTGTGTTAGATTCAAGTGTACAGCAAAGTGATTCTGTTTTTTTAAGGCTTCCCAGTTGCCTTAATTCTTTCCCCATTTAGGTTATTACAGAATATTGACCAGAGTTCCCTGTGCTATACAGTAGGTCCTTGTTGGTTGTCAATTTTAAATATAGCAGTGTATATATATATATATGAATCCTAAACTCCCAATCTGTCCCTCCTTCTCATCCTCCCCTCAGTAACCATAAATTCATTCTTTCCTAAGTTGATGGGTCTGTTTCTGTTTTGTATATAAGTTCATTTGCACCTTTTTTTTTTTTAGATTCCACATGTAAGCAATATCATATGTTATTTGTCTTTCTCTGACTCACTTCACTTAGTGTGATAATCTCCAGGTCCATCCATGTTGCTATAAATAGCATTACTTCATTCTTTTTAATGGACGAGCAATATTCCATAGTATGTATGTGTGTATATATGCATACCACATCTTCTTTATCCATTCATTAGTGAATGGATGTGTAGGTTTGTTACATGTTTTGGCTATTGTGAATAGTGCTGCAATGGACACTGGGTTGCATGTATCCTTTTGAACCATGTTTTTCTCCAGATACATGCCCAGGAGTGGGATTGCTAGATCATATGGGAGTTCTGTTTTTGTTTTTTTAAGGAACCTCCATACTGTTTTCCATAGTGGCTATATGAATTTACATTCCCCCCAAGACTGTGAGAGAGTTCCCTTTTCCTCACAACCTCTCCAGCCTTTATTGTTTGTAGACTTTTTGATGATGGCCACTCTGACTGGTGCAGGGTAATGTCTCTTGGTGGTTTTGATTTGCATTTCTCTAATAATTAGCCATGTTGAGCATATTTTCATGTGCCTCTTGGCCTTCCGTATGTCTTCTTTGAAGAAATGTCTATTTAGATCTTCCATTCATTTTTTGATTGGATTGTTTGTTTCTTTGTTTTTTATATTGAACCACATGAGCTATTTGTAAATTTTAGAGATTAATCCCTTGTCTTATTTTATCTTTACAACACTAAGAGGTAAGTGCTATTGTTTCCTTTATAGATAAAAGAAGTTAGATCCCTTATCTTAGTCATAGAGCCCATATATAATAGAGGCAAATTTTTAACCCAGTTCTAATGACCTAAATTACTTTGCTTTTTTGAATTTCTTTTTCTTGGAGATGGTCTTGATTCCTGTCTCCTGTACAATGTCACAAACCTCCATCCATAGTTCATCAGGCACTCTGTCTGTCAGATCTAGTCCCTTAAATCTATTTGTCACGTCCACTATATAGTCATAAAGGATTTGATTTAGGTCATACCTGAATGGTCTAGTGGTTTTCTCCACTTTCTTCAGTTTCAGTCTGAATTTGTTCATGGCATCACCGACTCAATGGACATGGGTTTGGGTGGACTTCGGGAGTTGGTGATGGACAGGGGGGCCTGGCGTGCTGCGGTTCATGGGGTTGCAAAGAGTCGGACACAACTGAGCGACCGAACTGAATGACTTAAAAATTGCATATTTAATCAATTTCCTAGCTCAGTCTCTATCTTCTCCCTTCTATTAATGCAAACATTAAATAGTAGTTTAACTAGAAAAAATTACTACTATATTTTTAGAGAATAAGTAAAACTCTATGTTGAACGGACAGATTTATTTAGCAATGTAATAGCAACTGCTAGGCACTTATTAAGAGTTAACTATGGATCAGACATTTTATACAGAGACATTGCATATTATCTCTCATCCACAACTCTGCAGAGAAGATATAATAGCCCTGTTTTGTAGATGGGGAAACTAAAGCCCATACCAATAAAATAAACTACTCTAGTTCCCAAAGGTGGTAAATGGCAGGGCACAGATCTTTTTTCTTTTACCTCTCTGAAACAGTATTATACCAGGAAAATCCTTTGATATATAGAATGAGTGGCTGGAGACAAGCTATGGAAAAGACATAAGACTTCAGCTTTTCAAGTTCTAACATTCAGAAGGGCTTGGGGGAGGGGGAATTGGTTTTGTTTTTTAAGGAAATTATTCAAAAGCATCTAACAAATGTTTGGGATTTAAGTAAGGAATGCTAAAATATGCTTGTTCCCTTGAGAATGTTTTCCTCTGTGTATTAAAGTCTTTGTGTAGTTTCAGGCAAAATTTATCCATATGTTTCTGATTCAGGGCCCTAAACTTATCACTGTGCTTTGCAAGGCCCATTTAAAGTCTGTGACATTTGAAGTTGCTCTGAGCTACTTGTCTTTAAAGCAGGAAGTTATATTTCCCATGAGGGCACTGGACTTGAGTTTCAGAAGGAAGAGGGTGCATTCCAAGCTCCAAGGTGCACATGGATTCTGGCATGTGGCTGGGGTCTGCTTTTCTACCCTTCTCTTGGAAGTCTTAGTCCAGCCCAGAATCAGAATCTGTTTCATCTTCCTTTTACTCCAATTCTCAGTTCAAAATTCAGTATACGGTGGGAACCTAATATTTCTCTCTCTGACTTATTTTTAACTGCATTGAAATTTATTTCAAGGACAACAGAGATACCTTTAAAAAAATAAAGAATACATTAAAAATAAAACACTTTCTTTTTTTATTTCCTACCATTTCTTTTTTATACATATTCACAAATTCTTACAAAGCTATAGTCAAAGCAGAGATCTGATTTTACATAATGAAAATTTCACCTAATCATAAATATGTTTCTTAGTTGTTACTTAATCTTAAGTCATTTTTATGTCTGTACAATATGCTATTAAGTTGATATTCAATAATATAAGTTCAGAATTTTTAGATTCTTTCATGTAGCTTTAAACATATGTATAAAAAGTTAATACTCTGGAAAAAGTTCCAGTGTTCCATTTCAGTGTAGCAAATTAAACTCCTAACAGACTGACCACGCTTCAAAAAACTATAAACTTTGGAGAACATATTTAAAAACTACTCTCAGGAGGCTCCAGGAAATTAACAAAAGGAGGCCCGGTTCAGAGGAAAACCAAAACTTGGAAAAGAGAGGCTAGCACAGAATTTCCAGTTTTTATAGCTTTAGCCTCAGATGAGACCTAAGTAGCAGTACAATACGAAGCAGCTAAAACCCCCAAAGAAAACCCACCATCTTTCTAACTTGAAGAACTAGAGGACAGAGACTAGGTAAACACAGCTGCCAGACACAGAGATAAACTCAGAAAAGAGAGGAACAGAAAAGGGGGTGCCCCAAATTATATGTAAAAACTCTCCCCTAGTGTCTGGCTAACTCATACACCATGCGTGAGAAAAGCAGACACATAGAATCTTACAGCCAGACCTGAACCAAGATCTGAGTTGTCACTCATCACAGGCAAGAATCTGCCTAATTTTAGTCTAACCAAGTTAATGTCCAGTGAAACAAAAGCATCTACACTCTTTCAGGGAATATAAGAGAAGCCAGAATCATCACTATGTAGCATTTGTAATATCTAGGATTTAATTCAAAATTCCTCAGCAAATGAAGAACCAAGAAACTGTGTATCATTCTCTAAACATGATTAAACTCCAAGATAACCTAGATGTTGGAATCACACATGTACTATAGAGCAGCTAATATAACCATTTAAATGAGAAAAAATATATCAATATTTATAATGAATTTTAAAAATAGGAAATATAAGCTGCTGCTGCTGCTGCTGCTAAGTCGCTTCAGTCATGTCTGACTCTGTGCAACCCCATAGACGGCAGCCCACCAGGCTCCCTCGTCCCTGGGATTCTCCAGGCAAGAACACTGGAGTGGGTTGCCATTTCCTTCTCCAATGCATGAAAGTGAAAAGTGAAAGTGAAGTCGCTCAGTCATGTCTGACTTAGCGACCCCATGGACTGTAGCCCACCAGGCTCCTCCGTCCATGGGATTTTCCAGGCAAGAGTACTGGAGTGGGGTGCCATTGCCTTCTCCAAGGAAACATTAGCAGGTAAATGGAAAATCTTTTTAAACTCAATAAAAAGTCTAGAACTGAAAAATGTAATATTTGAACTTTTTAAAGCCATTGGATAAATTTACCACCAGGATGAACTTGACCAAAAAAAAAAAAAAAAAAACATTTAGTAAACTTAAAAACAGAGAAATAAAAATGATGCATCTAAAGAAAAGACAAAAAGATAAACACTGACCATGGCCTCAGGAAACTCCGGGTTAGACCTAAAGATCTAATGTATGTGTAACTAGATTCTCAGAAGGAAAAGGTGGGAAAGTATGGGATAAAAAAATGTGAAGAAATAATGACTGAAAGCTTTCTAACTTAGGTTGAAAAACATAAATTTATAGATTCAAAATACTCAGCAAAATCCAAGCAGAAGAGGGGGGGAATGCCTAACGGATCATAGTGAAGTTGCAGCTAGAAAGAAATACAAAATCTTTAAAGAAGCTGGGAAAAAAACAACACATTATATATACACATATACATGCAAGGAACCAATGACTCAAATGACCACAAACTTCTTATCAGAAATCACGATGGTTAGAAAACAGGACAGGAGCTGCTTTAAAATGCTGCAAGCAATAAGCAATCAATTTATATTGCTATATCCATAGATATAATTCTATACCCAAACTCTTAAAAAAGATGAAAATGAAATTTTCAGGTAAAAGAAAATAAAGACAGTTTTTTGCCAGAGCACTGTATTACCCAAAATGATAAAGTTCATTAAGCTTAAAGCAAATGATGCCAGAGGAAATTTTAAATTCAGGAAGGAATTAAGAGCATGAAAAACGGTAAATCTCTGAATAAATATTAATGCTATTTTTTACTCTTAATTTCTTTAAATTGAATGTGACAGTTTAAGGAAAAACTATAATATTGTCTTGCTGGGTTTATATCAAGTAGATAGACTACACATAACAACTATAGCATAAAAGATGACAGATTACAGGGAGATAAATAAAACTATCATTGCAAGTATTCTGCATTTTATATGCCATGGCACAGTATTAACTCTAACTAAACTTTGAAAAGTGAGAACTTTGTATTGTAGTCCTTTAGAGTAGCCACTATGTAGTGCAAACATATATAGCTAAAACTCCAAAAAAGAAATGGAGAATTCTAAATTCAAAATAATTCAAAAGAAAACAAGAATAGAAAACAAAGGGGAAAGCAGAAATTAAATATTGAAATGGTAGATTGAAATCTAGTCAAGTCAATAATTATATTAGAGGTAATGAGCTACTAATGTAGGATGTTACTAATGGGAAAACTACATATGTAGTTTATGGAAACTCTCAGAATTGTATTTGCAATTCTTCTGTAATTCTTAAACTGTTTCAAAATACAAACTTTATTTTTGAAACTATGATGGACTAAATACTCCAACTAAATTATCACAATGGATGTACAATCAAAACTAGACTATATACTGTCTGCAACTCACACTTTAAACATTAAAACAAGTATAGATTGAAAGTAGATGGACGTCCTATGCTCATCCATGGAATAAATCACTATACCATGCACACAGTAAGCATAAAAATGCTGGAGTGGTTATATTAAATGAAAATTGAACATATTGTGAGACAAAAAAGTGATACCAGAGATAAATAGGGGCCTTTCAAAATAACAGAGTGTCAGTTCATCAAAAATACACATAATCATAAATAGTTCAGTCACTCAGTCATATCTGACTCTTTGTGACCCCAGGGACTGCAGCACACCAGGCTTTCCTGTCCATCACCAACTCCTGGAGCTTGCTCAAACTCATGTTCATCAAGTCAGTGATGCCATCCAACCATCTCATCCTCTGTCGTCCCCTTCTCCTCCTGCCCTCAATCTTTCCCAGCATCAGGGTCTTTTCCTTTGAGTCAGTTCTTCACATCAGGTGGCCAAATATTGGAGCTTCAGCTTCAGCATCAGTCCTTCCAATGAATATTCAGGACTGATTTCCTTTAAGATTGACTGGTTGGATCTCCTCGCAGTCCAAGGGACTCTCAAGAGTCTTCTGTAACACCACAGTTCAAAAGCATCATAAATAGGTAAATACCTAATAAAAAAACTTCAAAGACATAAATATGAACAGAGTCAAAGAAATACATAAGCAAATCAATAATCATAATGGAAAAATTTAACTCCACTCTTTCATTAATTGATGGAGCTACTTGGATGTTACAATAGAGACTCCCAAATATCAGTTGCTTAAACAACAAAAAAAAAACTATGTCTCTTCTTCCGTCTTGTTGCTCCACTGTCCCCATGGCCCATGATGGCTCATCACCAGATCCTCACCCTCAGAGTCAGAAGAGGAAATGGGAGGGAGCATATCTCTTCACTTTAAGAGCATGGCCAGAAGAAATTGCCTGGGTGTTTCTGCTCACATCTCATTGGTCAGAAGTTAGTCACATGGCCACCTTCCGCTGCAAAAGAAGATAGACAGTACAGTCTTTCTCCCCTGTAGCCAAACTCCCAGCTATAAATTAGAAGTTCTATTACTAAAGGTAACTAAAGAAGAGATAACAGAATATGACCAGGAGTCATCATTTTCATGATGTTTTTACTTGTAGAAGGAAGGAGCTCTTTGAACTAGCAAAACCATAGGTTGTCATGTCATGTGATCATAAGTCTCAAAGCTCAGGATACTTAAAGGTATCACCTAGTTTAAAAGGCAGAACCATGTTTTACAGGCCATCTCAAAGCTCTTGTGAGCCATGGCTTACTTGCTTGTTCTCACTTCCTCGGCACCTAAAACATTACCTGACATATGATAAAGACTCAATAAATTTGTTGACTAAGTGTACACATGTTTCTCAATTCTATCTCCTCATTGTTTAGGAATTTCTGGGTCTGTTCCGTTAAAAACATGAGTTAGAAATCATGTGGGGCTCCATTTGACAAGGAATGTTAGGAATCTTCTGAAGCAGCTTAAGGAAGAACTTTTATGAAAGAGGGCAGAGTGAAAGAGAAGTTGCATCAATCTTCCAGTCAGAATGGACTTCATGTGAAACCCTGAGCAGAGCTGGCCCTCTGGCTTCAACAAGTTTCTTGTGCTGTGACTTCAGGCCCTCTCATTAAAAAATGTCTCCCCCTTGCCCTATGCAGAGGCCTGAAATTCCACTACTAATCATTCCTTCGGGTTAACTGAAGCCCCCTATATAAAAGTTATGTGAGAGAGCACTGTGACCCATGGGGATCACAGTGTTAGTTAACAACCCCTTCTCGAAGACTATTCTGTTGGACTGTAGCAAGCAGAGTCCTGAAAAACAGGAACAATGAAAATCCAGATTTTTTTTTTTTAATTGTAGGGAGGAGGCCAGATCATCGGAGCTACAAGAAAGAGCAGACCAGAACAAGGGGAGAAGGTGAACAGAAATAGACTAGCCCAGCCAAGAAGCAGCCTAAGAGCACCGGACACAAGGTGGGTGGGGTGGGGTGGAAGATAGGGACAAGAGACCCAGGCTCACAGCTACAATCCCCCTCACTTCCCAGATGGTAGCAGGTACTAAAGAAATATTTGTTGAGATCAGTGGTGTTCAATATTTATTTAACTAATTCATTTAACCAATGTTTATGGCATCACCAACTTGATGGACATGAATTTGAGTGAACTCCAGGAGTTGGTGATGGACAGGGAGGCCTGGCGTGCTGTGATTCATGGGGTCACAAAGAGTTGGACACAACTGAGCGAGTGAACTGAACTGAACTGAACTGATATCATGCTTACTATGTGCTAGGCAGCATTCTATGTACTTAAAAAATATTAACTTGAATTTAACCAAGGCAATGGCTTTGTTAAAAATCAGAGTTTGAGAGCCACCACCACCAGATTCTAGCTGTGTGACATCGGGCCAGTGACTCATGACTTCTGAGGCTCATTTCTACACCTATAAAAGGACTACCTTAGTGATTACACCTCAGAATCATTGTGAAGAGCTGTCTAGCTAACAGCCATAAAGGCACTTTATAGACTGTGAAATGTTTTGCAAATCCTGACTTATAAGTAAGCCTAGGACTGGCTCCAGAGTGAATAAAACAACAAAAAGTCATCCTCCTGGTAATCATGATTGCTGTCATCTTCTACATACCTTGTAGACTCTGAAATTGGATGACTTCATTCAAGTCCACATTCACAATCTATTAGCTGCCTGACTTTAGGCAGACTGCTTTATCTCTCAATGATTCTGTGTTGTCCTCTAAAAAAACTAGGACTAACAGTAGTCTGCATGTCATAGAATTGCTGTGAGAATTTTAAAAAGATGATAAAAGTAAAACACCTGGGGCAACAACCTGGAGTGAACACCGTGAAACGTATATACCTTTGCTCTTCTAAAACTCCCAGTCTTACGAAATAGGTGTTATTATTGTTAATGCCCTTATTTTCCAGAGAAGAAAGTGGAGGGACAGAGAATTTGAATCACTTGTCCAGTGCCACATACCTAGGGAGTGATAAAGCTGGGATTCCTAGACAGGCTTGTTGGAACTGGGCGTTTTTATGGTTACCTAAGCAAATGTCCTAACTGTCCCTGATGACACACCAGAAATGCTTAGGAGAACTCTGGAGCAAAAGGAAGAGGATTTTAAAATTTAAAGAAAGAGAGGTGACAAGTGCCTGATTTTCCCTTACATGCTAAACTGTCATGAAAAGGAAACCTAAACCTTTCAACACAAATGCTGGGACTGGAGAGGCTCTGAGAAAAGATCTGTGCCCACCTTCTGCCCAGGTAGTCACAGCGCAGCCTGATAGTTTATGAACCAAACTCATCCCCTCTCTCTTCTTGGCCATGACCCAAACCTTGCTCTTATAGTATAAATTTAATGCATTTTTCATCTTAACTAAGCACTTATCACACACTGTGGCCATAACTTTTGCAGTTTGAGGTGTGACAGCAAAACTAGCATGAATTTCTTTTCCTTTCTTCATGTTTTCATGGATAGAAGATTAATTTTCAGCATAAACCATAGAAACCTCAGCATGTGATTTTTTTCTTTCCTTATTAAGTAGGGAACTCTCACCTTTCTACTTAAAGGAAGTATTACGGCTTCACTTTGCCATGTCCAAATTGCCAGCCTCACTGCTCTTGCACTTTGGGACCATTAGTAAGTAAAATAAGGGTGACATGTACACAAACACTGCAATACTATGATAGTCAGTCTTAGAACCAAGATGGCTGCCAAGTGACTAATAGGCAGGATACACTGGACAAAGGGAGGATGCACATCCCAGGTGGCACAAAGCCAGGCAGCATGATATTTCATCACACTACTCGGAATAGCATGCAATTTAAAACTTACAAATTATTTACTTCTGGCATTTTCCATGAATTTGGGGGCCATAGTTGACCATAGAAATCTGAAACTGCAGAAAGTGAAACTACAGATATGGTGAGGATCCACAAGATGGAATAGCCCTGAGTCCCTGAACCAACCCCAAAAGAGGTTATGCCTACTCATCAAAAGTTTTGTCCAACTGAAACTTGACATAAAGCAAAAAGAACTCACTTAGATGGTTGAACCATAATACGGTTTGAGTCTGTCTGTCTCAGCAGCTAGTCTGACTAACCACTAGAGGAAGGAGGAGGAAGGAGGACGTTCTAGTATCCCTGGCTATTGACCACCCAAAGTGAAAGTGAAGTCGCTCAGTCGTGTCCGACTCTTTGCAACCCCGTGGACTGTAGGCCACCAGGCTCCTGCGTCCATGGGATTTCCCAGGCAAGAATACTGGAGTGGGTTGCCATTTCCTTCTCCAAGGCATCTTCCCCACCCAGGGATCGAACCCAAGTCTCCCGCATTGCAGGCAGACGCTTTAACCTCTGAGCCACCAGGGAACCTCTGCCTAAATCTTTCCAGTGGTAGGGAATTCATTTCTTCCTGAAGTGTTTGTTCACTCTTCATTCAGTCAATCAACTAATGGGTTTTGGTCTGGTTTTAATTGAGCCATGTGGTACAAAATATATGTATGTAAATTTCAAGTATACAATAGTGATTTCACAATTTTTAAAAGTTGTCCTCCATTTATAGCTATTGTAAATGTGTTGTACAATATATCCTTGCACCTTATTTATTTTGTGCCTAAGAGTTTATGCCTCTTAATCCCTTAACTCTATCATGCCCCTCCTCCCATCTTCCATCTCCCTACTAGTAACCACTCCTTTGGTCTCTATATCTGTGAGTCTTTTTGTTATATTCACTAGTTTTATTTTTTAGGTTCTGCTTTTAAGTGATATCTGACTTATTTCACTTAGCATAATTATCTTCTAGGACCATCCATGTTGTTCCGAATGGCAAAATTTCATTCTTTGTATGTCTGAGTAGTATTCCACTTTATATATGTATACACACACACACACACACACACACACATCACATCTCCATCCATTCATTTGTTGGTAGATCCTAAAGTTGTTTCCATTGGCAATTGTAAATAATGCTATATGCATTATCATATGTATACATATGAGTGTATGTATCTTTTCGAATTAGTGGGTTTGTTTTTTTTTTCAGATATGTACCCAGAAGTGGAATTACTGGGTCATGTGATAGTTCCATTTTCAATTGTCTGAGTAACATCCATCCATAATCTTTTCCACAGAGGTGGCACCAATTTACATTCCCACCAACAGTCCCTTTTCTCCACATCCTCTCTAACATTTATTCTTTGTGTTCTTTTTGCTAATAGGCATTCTGACAAGTGTGAGGTGATATTTCATATGGCTTTAATTTGCATTTCTCTGATGATTTACAATGTTGAGCATTTTTTAATGTGCCTATTGGCCATCTGTATTTCTTCTTTGATAAAATGGCTATTTGATTCTTTTGCTCATTTTTTAATTGGGTTGATTTTTTAATGTTGAGTTGGATGAGTTGTTTGTATATTTTGAATATTAACCCCTTATTGGTCATATCATTTGGAACTATTTCCTCCCATTCAATAGATTTTTCTTGTTATGTCCTTGGTTCCTTTTGCTATGCAAAAGCTTTTAAGTTTAATTGGATCCTATTTGTTTATTTTTGCATTTATTTCCTTTGCTTTAGGAGACAAACCCCCCAAAAATATTACTATGATTTATGTCAAATAGTGTTCTGCCTATGGTCTCTTCTAGGAGTTTTATGGTTTCAGGTTTTACATTTTTCAGGTTTTATGGTTTCAGGTTTTTAATCCATTTTGAGTTTATTTTAATGTATTTTTCATGATGTTAGACTATTTTAATTTCATTCTTTTATGTGTAGCTGCCCAATTTTCCCAGCATCACTTATTGAAGATGCCACTTGGTCTCCATTGTGTATTCTTGCCTCCTTTACCATGAATTAATTGACCATAAGTGCATGGGTTTATTTATGGGCTAACTTGTTCCACTGATCTATATTTCTGTTTTTGTGCCTGTACCATACTGTTTTGATTACTGTAGCTTTTTAGTATAGTCTAGAGTAAGGCTGCATGATTCCTCCAGCTGTGTTCTTTTTTTCTCAAGGTTGTTTTGGCTATTCAGAGTCTAATGTTTCCATATAGATTTTAAAATGATTTGTCCTGGTTTTGTGAAGAATGCCATTGGTAATTTTGATAGAAATTGCATTGAATCTGTAGATTGCCTTGGGTAAAACTAATGTTTATTGAGTTCCTACTATGCACCAGGCCCCATGCTAGGCACTAGGGAAGCAAGGATGAATGAGGCACAAGATTTCTGCCCTCATGAAGCTTTTTTCCCAGACAGTTAGACAGAAATCAAACAAGTGAATAGGCAGTAGGCACAATGTTTATTAACTCTGATAAGTTACTTGACGGAAATAGGCAGATTGATGGCACAGAATTACTGAGGGAGGGTCGAATGTAATGGAGGAGGAGAGGGGGAGGAGTTCATGGAAATCTTCTCTGAGGAGGTGACTGAGACCAGACACAACAATTGGCAGACATCCCTGATTCATTTTTAAAAAATCAAGAGGTTTTTGTTGTTGTTGTTTTGCTTATATTAACAGAAAGATAAGTCTGCTTTACCCCACATCGGCTCCTAATTATATAGTCTGGGGTCCCAGAGAAGTCTATTTTTTTTGCTGTTTCCAATTGACAGCTTCTCCAGCATCCAGCATTTGCAGACAGCTGTCATAGCTCTCCAGCCCCACGAGGCCCTCCTCCCCCTGAACCTCTTCAAGCAGCCTCCCGAGGCTTAGGAGACCCAGACACGTCCTGTAGTTACTAAGAACAGACAGTTCCTAATAACAGCTCTTAGCAGAAAAGATCCAGGTAAACAAAAGGGTCCCAGAGACCCCCACTGTAAAGGCTACGTGGACTCTCCCAACATCTTAGGGATAATTGGTCCAACTCCTATGACACTGCTTATTCATTTCTCTAGGGCTGTTGCTAACTGCTGGCTCTCATCAGGCATTAATTCTCTGACATTAGTAGGGAGCAGGCGAGGTTAGAAACCTTCAAGTGCTCCCGCTGGAAGCCCTCTCTCGAAAAAAAAAAAAATTTATTTTTTTCCGTGTTAAAATCTTGTCCCTCCCCCCCTGGTTTGAACACCAAAACAAACCCAGCTGTCCTCAATGCTGGGTCCAAACCACAGGCGTGTGTCTGGAAAGCCAAAGAGGCAGCAGGAGGAGCTGCTCAGAGTCTGGCTTCTCCAGATTCCTGCTGGGCACTACTCAGGAGGCAGGGAGTCTGTGTTCTGCAAAGGCCCAGCCTCCCCTTCTTCAAAATTAAGCAGGAAGACACCTCAAGGGCACTAATTCTGCCCTGCCCGCAGGGAGCTCCTAGGAGGCAGAGGCCTATGCAAACTCCTGGGGCCTCTGGGTTAGCTGATACGCCCCTTCCCTACCTGCCAGGAATGGTCCCCAGTAGCTCCAGGGGCTCCCAGGGAGTTAGAAGGCTGAGGCCTGAGACCTCGGCAATGTGCACAACTGTTTTCTTTGCTTGATTTGGAGATAAAAACAACTGCTGCTTCTTGCTTTCTCACACTTTCCACTGAGGTCACTTGGGGCAAGACTGAGTCAAGGCTTCCAGAAGGTCTGGCAATAGCATGGAAGCAAACAGTGGTGATGTTAGAATAGGACACACTCTACCCAGCCCCCTCCACAGCAGAGGAATCAGAGCTGCATCACACAGCTTGCAAAACTGGCCTTAAGTGGCCTTCTTGACACTTTTTTCACTTCCTGGGGTCTTCACTCAGCCTCACCTATAGATATGATTTCCCCGACTCATATCACCTCTCTCCGCTGTACTTCACCCCTGTCATGCTCAGGGCTGGAGGTAGGGTGAGGTAAGTGAGGAACTGCTGCTGCTGCTGCTGCTAAGTCGCTTCAGTCGTGTCCGACTCTGTGTGACCCCATAGACGGCAGCCCATCAGGCTCCCCCGTCCGTGGGATTCTCAAGGCAAGAACACTGGCATGGGTTGCCATTTCCTTCTCCAATGCATGAAAGTAAAGAGTGAAAATGAAACTGCTCAGCCATGTCCAACTCAGTGACTTCATGGACTGCAGCCTACCAGGCTCCTACATCCATGGGATTTTCCAGGCAAGAGTGCTGGAGTGGGGTGCCACTGCCTTCTCCGAAATGAGGAACACAGGGTACAAAATTAAAGGTGACTGTCTTTCTTCAAGTCATGCAAGTTCAGTGTCTTCTGTACCTTGGGTGCCTCATTCTCCCCATAGTGCTGCAGGTCCTGCACATGCCACCTACACTTGCTCCCTGAGGATACATTTCGTTTCTCTGACCTCTCCCAAACTAGAAAGAATCTATGCATGGCTTCTCTATAAAAGATCAAGACTAGTTTGGAGAGGTCTTTTTGTTTGTTTTTTGGCCAGGTAGTACTTGAATTTTTTCTGTTGTTGTTGCCATTACTTAAAATTCAGAAGAGCTGCAATGGGAAAAAGCATCCTCGTTTCTATCTTCTTTTGGCAACACAAAAGATATGGCCCTTCTGGCTGGAGTGGAGCCACAGTTGAATTGAATTCCACTTGAATTCCACTTTAACTGCCTTCCACAGTATGGACAGGGAGTTTTCTTCTCCTCCAGTATCTTCAAGGTAGAGACACTGCCTTTAGCAGACTAGATTTCACATCCAGTGAATTTTCAAGCAGACAGGCAGTTGTTAAGGCAAGAGATTGTTGAGTCAAGCTATTGTTTGAGCTCCTCTCAGTGTATATTCTCTCTGTCCCACCAGTGCCAACTCACCATTCATATTACCTTCTTAGCCCCCATAGGCATTTGAGGTTGAACCTTTGACCTAAAAGCAGATCATGTCCAGACATGAAGTAATAGAATTGTCTCTTATGGCATGATTCTGGCAGCAGTGACTAGCCAGGGTGGGAGACTGGGGCAGAAAGAAATCAAGGAAGATTTCCTGATGTCCTTGAACTCAGAACATGGAGGCAAGTCCCCATTTCATCTGCCAGGGTGCAAAAAAGACTAAAACCCACAATGTGGATGAAGAAATATGTTATGTGACAGTATCAAAAGTGCCGTGGAAGCAAAAGAGAAACAGATGTACAGAAGAGTCTTTTGGACTCTGTGGGAGAGGGAGAGGGTGGGATGATTTGGGAGAATGGCATTGAAACATGTATAATATCATATAAGAAACGAATCGCCAGTCCAGATTCGAAGCAGGATACAGGATGCTTGGGGCTGGTGCACTGGGATGACCCAGAGGGATGATACGGGGAGGGAGGTGGAGGAGGGGTCCAGGATGGGGAACATGTGTATACCCGTGGCGGATTCATGTTGATATATGACAAAACCAATACAATATTGTAAAGTAATTAACCTCCAATTAAAATAAACAAATTTAAATTAAAAAAAAAAAAAGAGCTGTGGAGACACAGGGACTAAACTTGAGTTGAAAACAGCCCAGGAGGCCTACCTGTGTATCACACATTTGCCCCTGACTTCTGTGTGATGTTGGACACAACCCCTCTGGAAGCCTCAGATTCCTCATCTCTTAATAAGGAGAGTCAGGCTGGCTTATTTCTGAGATCCCTTCTGGCTCTAACTCTCTTGAATGTAATACTTACTATTCTTCAGTGGAATTATTCTAGTAAAAAGAGAATCTCAGAACATTGTTTGAGCCAGCTTAAAGGAGCAATTGAGCAGCGACCAGAAACCACATTTCATTGACAGCATGGAATTTTGCAAGTTTCTCAGTGCTCTACTTATCCTTTCATAAGTTCTCTGGTTCTGCTGAGAATATACACTGAGAGGAGCTCAAACAATAGCTTGACTCAACAATCTCTTGCCTTAACAACTGCCTGTCTGCTTGAAAATTCACTGGATGTGAAATCTAGTCTGCTAAAGGCAGTGTCTCTACCTTGAAGATACTGGAGGAGAAGAAAACTCCCTGTCCATACAGTGGAAGGCAGTTAAAGTGGAATTCAAGGTAACAGGCATTAACAAAGATCCAAGCAGCACACTATGCAATGTGGACTGTGGGAGGAAACCAGGAACTATACCAGCAGTAAATTCCAGTCCTTGTCCTCGAAGAGATTGCGGTAGGGCAAAAGGTCAACCCCAAACCTGCAGAATCCAAATGCACAACAGAGTAGAAAAGTCGATCAGATTATATCAAGTGCTGCAGCTGCTAAGTCGCTTCAGTTGTGTCCGACTCTGTGCGACCCGAGACGGCAGCCCACCAGACTCCCCCGTCCCTGGGATTCTCCAGGCAAGAACACTGGAGTGGGTTGCCATTTCCTTCTCCAATGCATGAAAGTGAAAAGTCAAAGTGAAGTAACCCAGTCGTGTCCGACTCTTCGTGACCCCATGGACTGCAGCCTACCAGGCTCCTCCGTCCATGGGATTTTCCAGGCAAGAGTACTGGAGTGGGGTGCCATTGCCTTCTCCAATATCAAGTGCTAGGAGGAGTCAAAAAAGGAACGTGTTACATAGGCCTCAGAGGTAAAATTTAGACTAGTAGTGAAGGATGAATAGGTGAGGATGGGAGGGAAAGAACAGAAGCTTCACTCACCGATGTACCAAGGCTGAAAGCTTCCTATTGCTTGCCATGACCCTAAGCACTAGGACGTAAGGGTTAACAAGACAGGAGGAGTCCTGCTTTCATGGCACTAACTTTCTTTTTTATTTTTGAAATTTTTATTTTAACTTTAGTTTACTTTACATTACTGTATTGCTTTTGCCAAACATTGACATGAATTCACCATGAGTGTACAAGCATTCCCAAACATGAATCCCCTCCCACCTCCCACCCCATACCATCTCTCTGGGTCCTCCCCTTGCACCAGTCCCAAGCATCCTGCATCCTGCATCGGATATCGACTGGCGATTCGTTTCTTACTTGATAGTATACATGTTTCAATGCCATTCTCCCATCTCATCCCACCCTCTCCCTCTCTCTCTCCCCCAGAGTCCAAAAGTCTGCTCTATAGATCTGAGTCTCTTTTGTTGTCTCGTATACAGGGTCGTCATCCCCATCTTTCTAAATTCCATATATATGCATTAGTATACTATATTGGTGTTTTTCTTTCTGGCTTACTTCACTCTGTATAATCGGCTCCAGTTCCATCCATCTCCTTAGAACTGATTCAAATGTATTCTTTTTAATGGCTGAGTAATACTCCATTGTGTATATGTACCACAGCTTTCTTATCCATTCATCTGCTGATGGACATCTAGGTTGTTTCCATGTTCTGGCTATTATAAACAGTGCTGCGACGAACATTGGGGTACATGTGTCTCTTTCTATTCTGGTTTCCTCGGTGTGTATGCCCAGCAGTGGGATTGCTGGGTCATAAGGCAATTCTATTTGCAATTTTTTAAGGAATCTCCACACTGTTCTCCATAGTGGCTGTACTAGTTTGCATTCCCACCAACAATGTAGAAGGGTTCTCTTTTCTCCACACCCTCTCCAGCATTTATTGCTTGCAGACTTCTTGATTGCAGCCGTTCTGACTGGTGTGAAGTGGTACCTCATTGTGGTCTTGATTTGCATTTCTCTGATGGCACTAACTTTCTAGTGGGGGACTTAGGTTGTGGTTTAGTTGCTAAGTCATGTCCAACTCTTTGCGACCCCATGGACTATAGCCCACTGGGCTCCTCTGTCCATGGGATTTCCCAGGTAAGAATACTGGAAAGGATTGTCATTTCCTTCTCCAGGGGATCTTCCAGACCCAGGGATCAAACCTGGGTCTTCTGTGCTGCAGGCAGTCTCCTGCGCTGGAGGAGGATTCTTTACCAACTGAGCCATGAGGGATATGCTTAGACAAGTACACAAACACATAGGATAACTTCAGATATTGTTGAGTGCTGTGGAGAACGTGAAATGAAGTGATTATCACAGATGGTGATTGTCTGATGGACAGGAGGAGCCCTCTGAGAAGGCTCCAGTTATGCTCTGTCATGAGATGGTCTGGAAAAGAGGAACTGCAAATCCTGGATATGGCTAGAGTGTGGGTTCATGTGGGGCTCAAAAAGGGCCAGGCTGCAGAGGAAGACTGAAGCCAGCTCTTAAAGGGCCTTGAATTTTAAGTTCATCCTATAGTGCAGAGGTCATGAGGAGCCATAGGAGACTCAGAAGCAGAAAGTATCACTGTGAGACCTATGCTGGGGAATAGGCAAGGAGTGAGGATTCTCCCTACTATTCAATACCCAAAGGACTAATACTCACCTTTATCAGAGTTGATCTTCTGGATCTTATCCCAACCCTATGTCTCCACCTTTTGGCATGGCTCAGCACTGGGGGATACAGGGGCAAGAGCCAAAAGCCCCCCTGGAAGCACAAGCTCTGTCCAGCAGTCACTCAGGATGGATTCCAGCTCCAAGTGTCAGGAGGCTTTGCCCCTGGAAGGACTGGGAGATGAAACTTCTTCGTGGCTCACAAAACAGATCCAGGCTTGGCCGCACTTGAGAGCAGTTTGAAAACTTCATACCAGGTTTTGCTTTGTTTTGTTCACAGACCCTCAGAATAAGCCACAGGGATAGACTTCTGCGGGCTGGCATACCCTGGCTCCCCAGCTCTCATGAGCGGCCGAGGGCCTTTCTTGGCTTGGAGACACACACAGCTCCTCATCAGTATGGTCATCTTCTTTCCAAAACTGAGCCTACCTTCCACAAAGGGGCCAGCATTCACCAGGTTGGCTCCAGGCAGAGGTGAAGGATGACTAGAGCTGTACCAAAACCCCCCTGATCTGTCTAATGACTCCCACACAGTGGACACCAAGTTAAATACATGGATCCTGACATCTGATGGCCAGAACAGCTTCATGAAGTAGATACAACTATTTTCTCCATTTATCAGATAAATTGAGGCACAGAGAGGAACTTGCAGCTAGTACTTGGCAGAACCTAGCTTCAAAGCTGGGGCTCTGTGGCCCCCCAGTCTCCTAATTCTCAGTGTGCTGCCCCTTCCTCTACCCACCAAGTACCCATTGCCTTGTAACTGCAGTTTGTCAGGTAAACATAGTTCCTCCCACATGCAGCTCTTTTTTCAGGAGAGTCTCAACTCTGCCATGAATTCGTTCTTTGACCCTGGAAAAAGTCCTTTTCATCATTTGTGCCTTGGTTTGCTGATCAATAAAATGGAGGTGCCCTACTTTTTATATAGTCGATGTAGGAATTTAATCCTCTGTTCCTATAACTTCAGAAACCTGTTTTAGGCACATAACCATAAGGTCTTATCATATTTATGCAGAAGTGACTCACATAGTCAGAGGTTCAAGTCCTGTCAGGGGCAGTGAGTACCCAGGAGGTCTCCACAAATAGACTGGAGTCACAGGTGTCTGCACTGGGGGCAGCTCTGTCTCTGCCAGATTTGCTGGCAAAACTCACTCTTGGCTTCTTCCACAGAGACAACTCACATTCCACAGCCCGGCAGCCCAGCACCGGGAAACAGTCCTGCCCAGACACAAGGAAAGGGAACATTAAAGGAGCTCTGTTTGTTTATAAAAGGTTTATGAGCCTCCAGGCTCTCATTTGGTGCCAAGGTGAGAAGACAGGGAAGGAAACAGACTGGGTCCAAGGAAAACATGGCGGATCTCCTTGTTCTTAGCCGTTAAACAAAAGCACTGTCTCCCACAAATTAAGGTCAATAGATTTCCCTACAGGCCCTAATGCACTGCTGTGTTCCATGCTCAGATCTGGGTCTGACAAACAGGAGCCTGAAAGCATCCTTCTAGAGCTCATATCACATCTGCTGTATTCATTTCCTAGAGTTGTTGTAACATGTACCAACTAACTAGGTAACTTAGAGAAATAGAAGTGTATTACTTAACAGCTCTGGAGGCTAGAAGTCCAAAATCAAGGTGGTGGCAGTGCCATACTCCCTCTGAAATGTATAGGAGAAAGATCCTTCTGGCCTCTTTGAGCTTCTGATAGTGTTACTGACTCTGGTCCTTGGACTATTTAATCAATACAGATTGGTAAGAGGCCAGATGAGGAATTCAGGCATGGTTTTATCGCGAACTGTGCTACATAATGAGAGAGCAAAAACAAGTAGCAGTTTCCTTTATTCACTCCCTGAAAAGGGGTGAGCTGGTTCCTGAAGTGGAAGGAAGATAGGAGCAGATGGGTGAGCTGGGCCCCAGGGGTGGCTTAGGAGGTCTGCCCATCCCTTTAATGGGGCTATGTGCAGATACCATGCGTCGTACCCTGCTTTTGCTCAGAAGTGGAGGTTGGGTTTGTAGTCTTTTTGTGCCTTACTGTCCATAATCACTCCAGCTGTGCATGCACGCAGCTTTTAGTCCCTTTCTTTGTACTGTGCTGCTCCAAGGAGATGTTTATCCAGGAGCAAGGACTCTAGGAAAGGGTCCCAGGTCCCAGCCTGTCTCCGAAGCCCCAGGATTCCTTGGCTTGTGGCATCACAGATCCAGTCTCTGCCTCCTCCATGACATTCTCCCTGTATCTTCACACCATCTTCTATCTATGAGCACCTGTGTCCAAATTTCCTTTTCTTATAAGGACACAGGTCATTTAGATTTGGGCTCACTCTAATGACCTCATTTTTACTTGGTTGCCTCTATAAAAGCTCTTTTTCAAAATTAGGTCACATTCTGAGGTATGGAAGTTAAACTTTAACATATCTTTTGGGGAACACAAGCCAATCCATAATATCTCCCATTCTCACACAGTAGGAAAAAAGTTGTCTCAAATGATCTGGCTATTCCCTTAACTGGAGCTTCCCCAGTGGCTCAATGGTAAAGAATCTGCCTGCAGCGCAGATGTGGGAGACACAGATTTGATCTGTGTCAAATCAGATTTGATCTGGGTCAGGAAGATCCCCTAGAGATGGAAACAGCAGCTCTCTCCAGTAGTTTTGCCAGGAAAATCCCCTGGACAGAGGAGCCTGGTGGTTCTCAAAGAGTTGGACACAATTGAACAACCAAGCAAGCTGGCTTCCTAGTTTTGATAAGTGATTTTCAATATGCTTCCCCAACTTGCTGACTTGGGAGAAAGATGAAATGAGATCATAGACATCACTAACTTTATAGTTTGAAGTGACCTCTGAGATCATGCAACAGTTCTCAAAGTATAATATTCACGAGAGTATTAATCCCACAAAGTTCTCTAGGGAAACAGTGGGGACTGGGGCTATAAGTCCCTCTCAGAGATTCTCAGTGTACATTAGCAGGTCAAAGGCCTTAAGAAGTCCTACAGTAAAAATACCTTTTTGTCTCAGCAGCTCCACACTCGTTTCAGCATGGAGCCCTATTATTTAGACAATCTCTGGTAACACTCAACATTCTCATCTAGATTAACACCTCTAGTTCATTAGAAAACCAGGAGTTAGACATTGATCACCTCCTACATAAACTATCCTCAAATCCCAAATCCTCATTTCAGGCTCAACTTTGAGGGGAACCTAAACTGAGACAGATCTTTGTTCCCCAGAGTGAAAAAAAAAATGGCTTTATAGCTATTTTAAAATTTTTTAAATTATTTTTAATACTATTATATACTATAATACATATGTATGCTGCTGCTGCTAAGTTACTTCAGTCATGTCTGACTCTGTGCGACCCCATAGACAGCAGCCCACGAGGTTCCCCTGTCCCTGGGATTATCCAGGCAAGAACACTGGAATAGGTTGCCATTTCCTTCTCCAATGCATGAAAGTGAAAAGTGAAAGTGAAGATGCTCAGTCATATGTATATTATAATATAAACTCATTAGTTCATTTTCAAAAACTTCAGAAAAGAATAAGGAAGATAAGTAAAGCTCACCTTAAAGATTCCAACCCAAAAATAACTAATATAAGATGTTTATTACTTCTGCCACATTTTGATTGCAGAAAGAGGTGATAGGGCTTAGAAACTGGGATGGCAGCTGGACCCAGAATCACTGATCTCAGAAACACATCCTAATGTGAGTTCTTGCCCAAATTTTATACAAGTCCCTTGGTCTCCTTAGGCACCAGCTTCCTCTTACCACTTTGGGGGGAAATGTGTCTGCCTAGTACAGATTCTGAAGTTTGGTAATACTAATGGCTATAACTTCTGGGTACCTACTGGGTACACACAATATTATATTATGTGTCATTTCACCCAGGAAATTAACTTAATTTCATATCTACCCAAGGATACAGGTGAGATTATTGAGGCTTTGAAAATTTACAGGACTGTCTTAAGATTGTAGCAGCAATTTGATCCAGAATTTGAACCCAGATCTGCCTAACCCTGGAACATTCCATGTAGCCACAACTGTATGACATCTTACAACATGGGTTGAAAGCATCAGTTGTGTTTTCTGACTGACTTCTTAGCTCTTCTTAAATGTTTTTGCTATGGTTGGGATCATTTCTTCCCTGTGCATCCTACTCTTCCAAAGCAGAACTTAGAAATTTCAAATCAAATTCCAGCCTTTCTTGCAACTTGAATAAAGACATGTCTCAGGTTTTGCCAATCATATACACTCCTTTAAACTTTGATTCCAAAGAGAGGAACTGAAGAGGTTTCCAGGAGATCCATTTTGCTGGCAGAATGGTGGCAAGAAGCCTAACTTTGGGGATGACAATGTTTACAGGGTTGGTATTCTGGCAGAGGGTCAGTGTGGTTTCCTTGAGGTCTTGGTGATGCATCCACCACAGCAGGGGCAGTGGTCCCTCTCAGTCCAGTTCTACGAAGTGATGTTTTCATTGCTCCTAGACACTTAGCTTCAAGCCTGGCTCTCCCTTTCTCCTAACAAATCGGACAGCTCCCAAGATCCTTTCAGTAAACAGCTTCTCTGGCAGAGTCACCTTCTGCTACTTGCTACTAGAGTGACACCTATCACTACACAGATCCCCCAGTTGCTTTATGTATCTACATAGTAATGAACAGAGCCAGTCAATGTCTAGTCAATTTGGTCAAAGTAGGCAACAAATTCATTCTGATCCCAAAAGGAAGTTTTGGCCAGAGTTATATGCTGCTGCTGCTGCTGCTAAGTCACTTCAGTCGTGTCCAACTCTGTGTGACCCCATAGACAGCAGCCCACCAGGCTCCCCCGTCCCTGGGATTCTCCAGGCAGGAGTACTGGAGTGGGGTGCCATTTCCTTCTCCAATGCATGAAAGTGAAAAGTGAAAGTGAAGTCGCTCAGTCATGTCCGACCCTCAGCGACCCCATGGACTACAGCCTACCAGGCTCCTTCGTCCATGGGATTCTCCAGGCAGGAGTACTGGAGTGGGGTGCCATTGCCTTCTCTGGCCAGAGTTGTATAAATTGGTTTAAACCATGCTGATCATACAACCCATCAATGGCTAAATCTCCAGTTCACATTGAACTTTGTTCCTGGAGTCTAGGTGTCAGAAGCCAAAAAGAAACTAGGCTTGCCGGAATGAATCTTCTGAAAGAAGTTTAATTGAAAATTGCAGTTATCCTTTAACCCAACAGTTCTCAAATATTATATCCTCAAAATGATTTTACACTCTTAAAAATAGTGAGGAACTAAACAATGTTTGTCTATGTAGGTTATATCTATCCACACCTACTGTATTCAAAGTTAAAACTGAAAAAAAAGTTTATAAATTTATTTTCAAGAATATTAAAAATACTACATGTTCACATAAACATAAAATATTTTTAAAGAAATAACTATTTTCCGAACAACAACAAAAATAACTTGTAAGAAGAGTGGCATTGTTTGACATTTCTGCAAAGTTCTTTCCTATCTAGCTTAACAGAAGATAGCTAGATTCTCATATTTCCTTCTGCATTCTTTTTGTTGAGTGTCACATGTCATGTGGCCTCTGGAAAACTTTACTGTGTACTTATGAGAGAATAAGAATAGAAGAGGAGCAAATATCATTTTAACATTACTATGAAAATAGTTTTGACATAAACCTCTTGAAAACATCTGAGGAACTCCCCAGGGTCCCCAGGCCACTTTGAGAACCATTATTCTAATCTCCGAACCTTTTTGTGCCTTAAATCCTAGTTTTCAAGTTCGAAGTGCAGCTAATTGATATGACTGATCACTTTTACATCCTACCTGTCAGCCTAATAATGTGGCCCCATCCTTCAGAATTATTCTATTCACTGATCCATAATCCCTCTGCCTTGAGATGTTGTTGTATTAAAAGCTCTGTTCAGAAAGTCAGAAGCCCTGGTTCTACTAACTAGCTGTGTCATCTTGGATAGCTCCGTGGTTCACTCTAGGCTTTAGTTATCCACTTGACAAATAGACACTTGTTTACTTCATAAGATGGCTTAAAGATTAAATTGAATAATAGGCATAACAATGCTTTTAACACATGTATGTAACGGGATATTATACCATTATGTAAAATGCTTGTATTATTTAGGATGCTCTGGATTGCCAGTAATCGATAGTATGACTCAAACAAGCTTAGATTTATTGACTCAATTTACTGAAAAGTATGGAGGTGGCATGAGCCTTAGACATGGTTTGATCCAGAGGACACCATGGGCATCCAGGCTCTGGTTCATGTTTTCTGCTCTTCTTTCCATTCTGCTCTCTAGATTCAGTCTCAGCTAGTTCATCCTCCTGTTAGTAACAACAACCGCTGGACTTCTAATCCTGCCTTCTTATGCCACACCACCCAAGGCAGACTTCCCTGGTGGCTCAGACGGTAAAGCATCTGTCTACAATGCAGGAGACCCAGGTTCAAGCCCTGGGTTGGGAAGATCCCCTGGAGAAGGAAGTGGCTATCCACTCCAGTACTATTGCCTGGAAAATCCCATGGACAGAGGAGACTGGTAGGCTACAGTCTATGGGGTCACAAAGAGTCGGACATGACTGAGCGACTTCACTTTCACTTTCACCCGAGGTAAGAGATAGAACCAGTTCCAGAAGTTTCTATGAAAGAGAGAGACACTTTCTAACATAGAAATCCTTAGCAGATGTCCCTTTTTAGATCTAAACTGGGTCAGGTGCCCATCCTTGAACCAGTTGCAAAGGTCTGGATAATAAGATAAGCTGACTGGCTTGATCTGATCAAAGTTTACCCTGGAACTGGGAGTAGAATGACTTATCCAAACCACCTGGCTTAGAAACTCTTCATTTTGTTAAGAAATGAGAAGATATCAGTAGTTGTTTGGAAGGTGATTGGTGAATG
Source organism: Kobus ellipsiprymnus (assembly GCA_006410655.1). Classification (NCBI taxonomy): domain Eukaryota; kingdom Metazoa; phylum Chordata; class Mammalia; order Artiodactyla; family Bovidae; genus Kobus; species Kobus ellipsiprymnus. The sequence continues at coordinate 52,431 of SJYR01004089.1, read as the reverse complement.
TCCAATAAACATCACAGATCTGATTTACTGACCAAGGAAGATGATCATAACATTAAAAATTAGGTATCCTACAAAATACTTTCATGTGTGTGTGTATAAAATTCACTCAGTCGAAATAACTGAGGGATAGCATTACAGGTAACTATGCACTCTTATTTGTTTAGTAGTTTGTTTTGGCTCATATAGCTTTTATAGAATATAAAGTGTTGTGCTGTATGTTAATTTCGGTATAGGAACAAGTCTGTTATAAAGATATGAAGCAGGTCACTGAATACCCCATTTACTAGTCCTATCTTAGTCTTAGGTTCTAGCACCCAGTAGCTTTCCATCGTAGAACCTAAGGCTGACTTCGACTGTCATCTCTCATGTCACCTGATGGAACCCTAGGCAAAGGGCTGAGCTAGCCTCAATAAACGTCTCCCATCTGTGTGCATTCTTCTTCAACACCCCTAAGGAATCACTAAGTCAGTGTTTCTTGCTCAGAATAGAAAGTAGTCTATTTTCATTCATATGCAATTCTAATTTTCACTGGTTCTCTTCCCCCTTTCCTCCCCCTCTCCCCAAGCCCTCTATCAGCTCCCATGACCTCATCATGATATTTAGAATAATAGTCTTTTCCCACAGGTCATCAGCTTCTAAAATAAATATATTTCCATCAACGGAAGCTGCAGAGTCACCAAAATTATTATACTTTGGTTCAGAGTCACAAGCTCATTAAAGACTGATTATTGTGCTTTTCCAAAAAGAATGGCAGCGGAAGAAGCAGGATGATTCTTGATTATTTAACTAGGGAAAGAGATGCATAGGCAGATTAAAAAGCAGCCTTTGGAGGTGGTAGCTGAGATAGCTAGCAGGTGAGAAAATGAGGGAACCACAATCAAAAAAACCACTAAGTTCCTAATGAGTATTTCATCAGACTCTGAATTTTTCTGATAGACGCCAACAACATTGAGGCAGCTTGGGCAGAAGAAGACTCCAGAAGCCAGGAATCCTAGGTTCCTTACTGCACCTTGCCCCACATTCAAACCTTGTCCACATTTCTGAACCCTTGAAGTTGGGTAAAATTCCCAGATGGCAAATGACTCACATCCCTCCACCATCCCCTCTTTCCTCTTCCTGGCAGCCATCACTAATCCATTCCAGAATCCTTTCCCAGTGAGGCCCAGATATGGCCTGAGAATCAGCATCATGTTCCAAGCAACCACTCTCTACCTCCACTTATCAGTGAACACATGAGGCTGTCTATTATCCCTGGGCCAACAATTTCTAAAATCCCCATAAACTATGACACTTTCATTTCCTTTTGCTGACCCAGCCTTATTCATTTGTTAAATGGTCATATCTGGCATTTAACAATCAGTCATAACATTATTAGCATCATTCATAAAAACAGCTGATAGTTACTAAATGCTTACTTTTGAGAGGAGGTTGAAACAATGGTGACACGTCTGACTTTGAATGTCAGAGGAACTTTCATGTGCAAGAGACAATAAAATCTATGCAGCCCCAAGAGAGAAAACTGGGGCCACTGAGTGCGAGTTATAGGAAAACAAATGGTGGTGTCTATGAGGCAATGGGCTGACCCATACGAGAGCATTTCTCTGTTTCTGAAGCTATTACAGACAAAATGGGCTCAACCACTTCCCAGGGAGGCTGTAGAACATGACTCACAATGTTAAACCCCTACAGGGACCGGGCAGATATGAGGCAATGCTGGGCATGGTAAGGCCAATGATGACCAGCGAGCACATGTCTGGTCTGAAGGGGACAGTCACCAAGGTGCTCCAAACAAAGAGAGCCCTCCTTTTATCTTCTCCATGCCTCCCAGCCCTCTGACTTACTCTGTGTCCTTCTAAACAAGCCTCCCTCTTGTTTATCCACTAGGCAGCTAGCAGTGTCTGCCATAGGTGCAAGTGTAAAAAATGAGAAGGTGGTATCAGTGGCATAAGCAAGGTGTCATGGGAACACAGAGTGCAGGGAGACGGATATTGTATGATGGAGCTGATAGAGACCTCCTGGCAATCAATGGCTCCGGACTCTGAAGTGGAATGGAGTCCAAAATGCAAGGTGAAAAGGAAAGGCCTTCCAGACAGAAAAGTAGCAGAAGTAAAGCCACTGGGGGGACTAAACTGTTGGAGCAGAGGGAATATAAAGAATGAAGAGGTAAAGCTGGAAATGTAGATCTCATGTAGGTCACAAAGCTGCTCAGATGCTTTATCAAGGAACTTGGGCCTTATAATGTCGCTTTGTTATTGTTGTTATTTAGTTGCTTCATCGTGTCTGACTCTTTGCAACCCCATGGACTGTACCCCTCCAGACTCCTTTGTCCATGCAATTTCCCAGGCAAGAATACTGAAGTGGATTGCCGTTTCCTACTCCAGGGCATCTTCCCAACCCAGGGATCAAACCCTGTGTCTCCTGCATTTGTAGGTGAATTCTTTACTGCTGAGCCCCCAGGGCAGCCCATAATATACTTTAGAGTTTTATATTGTTCCTTACTCCTCAGCTTTCCCTGAGAAACCTTCCTGGCCTCTTGACCCCACTCCTTATTGATGTCTCCCTGCAGGAGGATGGGAAATAGGTACAAATCATCTGATTCGTGAGTTGGGTTTGTGAGGAAGAAATGAGTGTGGGTGGCTCAGACCCCATGGACCTGCCAGCCCACAGACCACCTGTGTTCTGGCGTGTTCTCTTCCATGGCATCAGAGGCCAAGATCTCTGCCCAGGAGGCACATGGCAGTCCGTCTCTGCCTACAGGCAGAGATAAGTCTGTCTTATCCAGGAATGGAAGTGCTAGAAAGCCTATTGGTCAGTACAACTAAAAGCAGTGTTCTCCATCAGCCTCTTAAAGAGGAAAGGCGAATTTCTGTTCCTGGCTTGCCTGATTCTTGTGTTTCCTCATATGGTTCAGAACTCAGGCTTGCAATGGGGTTGTGAAAAGATATGATTGATCCCCTGAAGCCCAAACAACAAACCGTTCCCCAGACCTGCTAAATCTCAGCGGTTGAAGCCCAAGCATATGTCCTTTGGAAAAGTTTCCTAAATGTTTCTGATGCACAACCCTAGTTAAAAACTCTTAACTTCAATTTTAGGGAGGCATAGAAGGTTTTTGGGCAAGAGACTATGGCAAAGACCAAGATTTGCCTACCCAAATATCTATTTTCGTCATTATCCTTACTAAGAAAACCTCCAAATTCTTATAGAGCAAAAATGTGTCCTTAAAACATATTTTCCAGGCTCCTTTGCAGATAGATATAGTCATGTAAGTGCTGATCAGTGACATGGAAGCAGAAATGTGTGGTGGCAGCTTCTGGGGAACTTTCTTAAAAGACAAGTGGCATGGGCTCTCTTTTTCTATCATGTTTCACCTCTTCCTGTAAACTTCTCCCTGGAATATGGATGTGATGGCTGGAGCTCTAGCTGTCATCTTGACCTTGAGTACAATGGCCATACCCATAGCCTAACAGCTGAAAACTGAAAAGAATCTGAGCTCCTGATTGCCTAGGAGCCACCACACCAGAGAAAGAAAGAAGGTCCTATATTGTTTAAGCCTCTGTTATTTTTAGATTTCTGTCACCTGCCACTGAACCTAATCCTAACTGGAACAGAAGGAATAGAAACCAAAATGTATTTTAATCACATCACTCCCAGCATTGAGGTCACTCAAATTAGTCAATCAACAAGTTGAGGACCCATAATGTGCCAATCACTGGGGAAAAAATGAGGGAAAAAGCAGTCTATTAGAGGATATCACTAATGATCAAGTAAATAAATAATAACTACAGAAGGTAACAAGAACAATAGATGAAACAAATATGGTGCCAAGAAAAGGAACGAGGGAGGTAGCAGTGGTCAGAAGCCCTGCAGTAGACATGGTAATCAGGTAATCAGGGAAGCTTCTTGGGGAGAGAGTTTAAGCAGAGGGAGGAAGAATGACAAAGAACCAGCCCTGAGAAATGGGAGTGGAGGGAGGAGATTTGCAATATCGGTGGTGACATATGCAAAGTCCCTGGGACAGGAAAGAGCCTTGTCTGAAAAAGAAACTTGCAACTTAAAGCGTATCAGGGGAGCTGGGCCATTAGTAGAACAAAGATGATGATTCTCATAGCAACTGGCATTGACCCACTGACAAGAGGAACTAATCTATTTGAGCATGTATCCTGCTACTTTCTGAGTATAATGGATATCTCTGTGAAGCCAAATGCCTTGTGTTCATGGCCAAAGGGAAGGGGTAAACACTCTTTCATATATTGCGGAGCTGAGGGTGGTGGTGGAAAAACAGATGATTTTCCTGTTGGGAAATAAACTTTCAAGGAGAGTAGAATATGTCCTTTGAGTTTATTCATGAGTCCACAAAGCTTGGCTTTCTTAGCCAAACACGGCACACCCCAGGAACCTCCAGATACCAAATATTAGCATCTTTCAGGAATTTCCACTGGCAGGGCAGTGGTCAATGATAGCTTTTCAGGAGGGAAGGAAAATCAAAATTTAAAAAAAAAAAAAAAAAGGTGGGTGGGGTGGGGGTTGTTTTTCAGTGCTGATAAGAAGGAAGAACCAAAATTTCCTGGCAGTTTCTCCAAACCAAGCAGCTGCTTTGACCTAGAGAACAAAATTAAGTGGAGGTTCCTTTTAGAAGCAAGTTGCTACTCTAGAAGCATCAGTTCTCAACCCCAGTGAGACTGGGAGCACTGGGGCCCTTGCTTCATGACAGATACTAGGCCCACCTCCCAAGATTTAGATTCAGTAAGTTGGCAACACATGGCCCACAGATCCCAAAAGAAAGTCAGAGGTACAGAGACGCCTCAGGAAGTTCACACAGCTGTGTTCATATTGGGCTGGGATAACGCTTGGCTCAACACCTGCAGCTCCTTACCTCCCTCCTTCCCCTCCCTGTGATCTGTGTTGTCACCCCCTGCACACACCCTCAGCTCCTCACCACACACCCACTCTGTCCTAACCCCCTGGCAGAACCCCAGCCCTGAATAAATCCGATTTCCTTCCACCCTAAGCAGCACACTGTGGCCAGAAAAGAAGGCTTCCCAGGGCTGTCAGTTCTTACTTTAACTTCTGGGCTGCAGATCTTAGATCCCACTGATCATCCTACTAAGGCCAACACCTCCATCTGTGCATTTCTTCTCTTCTCCTCAGAGGCTTTGCTGACATCTTTCTCCCCATGTGCTCCTTTGTGAACAAGCTTTCCTTCTTCACTGGCTGATTCCCTAAGCCTATGGGCTGGCTGTAATATCTCCCCATCACCTCGGCATCCGCATCTGCCTCCAGTGGCCACCCCCTTTCCTCTGACTTCCCAGAGCAAACCTCTTTTAAAAATTGGCTCTTACCTACCACCTTCAATCCCTACCCATGCATTGTCTTTGTCATCCTCTGCAGCCAGGCTTCCAAACCTCTGCTGTACAGAAACGTTCCCCAACAAGGTCACTAGCCACCTCCATAATGCCAAACCAGTGGGTTGCTGATCCTTAGCCCCTGCTAGCAATTCTTATTTAAACACCAGGGGCATTTGACATAGTCGATCACCCCTCCTTTTTCTCCACAGATACCTGGGACCCCATCCTCTTCCAGCTTTTCTACCAACTCTCTGGACCTCCTTCTCTATTTCTTTTACTGCCACATACTCTTGACCTCTCAATGCTGGAGGAGTCCTGAGTCTCTGCCCTGGGTCCTCTTATCTCCAGCTTTTATCTTTACTGTCATGATGATCTCATCCAGTCCTGCCTGTGACTTTGAATACTACCCATATATGCTCAGTCGCTCAGTCGTGTCCGACTCTTTGTGACCCCAAGGACCGTAGCCCACCAGGCTTCTCTGTCCATGGGGATTCTCCAGGCAAGAATACTGGAGTGAGTTGCCATGCCCTCCTCCAGGGGATCTTCCCAACTCAGGGACTGAACCCAGGTCTCCCACATTGCATGTGGATTCTTTACTGTCTGAGCCACCAGGGAAGCCCAGGAATGCTGAAGTGGGTAGCCTATCCCTTCTCCAGGGAAACGTCCTGACCCAGGAATCAGGAAGATCCTCTGGAAAAGGAAATGGCAACCCACTCCAGTACTCTTGCCTGGAAAATCCCATGAACGGAGGAGCCTGGTAGGCTACAGTACATGGGGTCCAAAGAGTTGGACATGACTGAGCGACTTCACTTCACTTCACTTCAGGAATTGAACTGGGGTCTCCTACCTTGCAGAAGGTTTCTTTACCAGCTGAGCTAACTATCCATATGCTAACTCCCAAACATGCATCTTCTCCTCAGCATTTCCTCTGAACTCCACACTCAGATTATCTAACTTCTCACTCTTAATGTCTTTTAGGCATTTCAAACTTAATATGTCCAAAGCAGAATTCTTGATTTCCCTCCCTGAATTCCACTTTAAAAAATTCTTCTCTTCCCCCAGTGCTTTATAGCTTAAATGGCACCCCAGTCACTTGGGTTCTCAGGCTAAAAATGTGTCATCCTTGGCACATCTTTTCCCCTCACACTCTACATTCAATCTATTAATATTAGCAAGTCCTGTCAGTTCTCACATAAAAAAGAAAAGAAGAAAGATAGTGCTAAGACTCTTGGGATCCCATGAACTGTAGCCTGCCAGGCTCCTCTGTCCATGGAATTCTCCAGGCAAGAATACTGGAGTGGGTTGCCATTTCCTTCTCCAGGGGATCCTCCAAACCCAGTTCTCTCGCATTGCAGGCAGATGCTTTACTTACTGAACTACACAGGAAGCCCTCTCACGTTAAAGCTTATCCCTAATCTGACCACTTTTCACCACCCCCACCTAACACCAGAGCCCACACCCTAATTCCTCTCCAGGACAACTACAGAAGCCTCTCTGCTCAGCTCTCTGCTTTCATCCCTCCCCTGGCCCCCACGATCCATTCATACAACAGCCAGAGGGGTCTTCACCATCATTAAATCAGACCTCATCATTTTCTTTGCCAAAACTTTCCAACTCTTTCTTTATCACATTTGGAATAAAATCTAAACTCTTAGCAGGAACAATGAAGCTCCACACAAGACCCAGCCTGTCTTGTCAACCTCAACTGGAGAAGATGTATCCAGAAATATTTGAGGAATTGGCTCTAGCTCTGTGCCCAGGAGTGCTCCGTTGCTTGCATTGTATTTCTTGCTTATGAGTCTTATGATGGCATTTATCTCCTGCACTGATACATCTGAGAGACAGATGGGTGAATAACATTGTAATTCACCTCTTGAAGAATCTTAGGCAATAACCTCATGGGATATACTATAACTATCAAGGACTCTTGTTTGTGAGTTATAGAAAACCCTACTCAGACTGTCTTCCTACAAAACGGGATGTGTTGGCTCATGTAACTGATAGATCCTGAAGGATTGCTACTAGATTCATGGTTTGATGGACATCAGGACCTGGTGTTTCTCCATCTCTTGGTGGCTCTGCTCCCATTCATGATTTTTCCATTCTCAAGCTTCCTATGGTGTCAAGTGGGCTATCTTCTCCTGACTTTATCCTTTCTGCTTCAAACCCAGTTAAAAGATGGATATGCTTCATGCTCACCAATTCTCTTTGGCCAAAGGTAGGTCACATGCCCGTCCCTAACCATTCAGTATGGCCAGAGGATGAGTTGCCAGACCCGAATCTACAGGCCCATGCCTGATGCCAAGTGAAATTACTTCACTCAAAACCTATTAGGAGTTTCTAGAGGAAAATCAGCTATGATAACCAACAGAAGGGGAAATGGATGCTTGCTGGCTAACAAAAGCCTCCTCTGAATGAACACCTCAGAGACATGGTCCTTCAGCTCCTTCTAGGTTCCCTTAAGGGACAGGAAGCGTACTACCTTGTGAAAGTTACCTACTCCTCTTTTTGTGCTAAATTTGTGTCAGAATTATCAGGTGCTAAATTGATAGCAGAATACACTGGGTCATGTATGACTGCCACAAACTGTCTCTGATTGTGGTTCCACAGCAATACAGAAGGAGCAAATTCAGGCACATTACAGTCCTTCAGATAATCAAAGATAGTTTTCATAATCCTTTCCAGCTTCCATTCTACAGGCAAAACATCCCAGTTCCTTCAACAGTTCTTCGAATGCGATTTCACTTTCCCCCTTGAGAACCATGACTTGTCAGTGTTCTCTCAAACTAGAGCAGAGCCGTCACACCCATCCATCCTGCCCCACATGAGCCACAGCTTACACGCAAAGTGGGCTGTGCTTCCTAAATTACCCTGGAACACAGAGGCCACAGCAGCTTTGGACTTGGTTCCTCAGATGTTTGGTGATTATTTCAGTGGGAAAAAACAGAAAAATTTAAAATGAAGTCTTATTATAAAATACACGGAGAGCCACATTGTCACCACTCAAGAAATCTAACCCCTTCAGTTTTCCACCAATGTTAGAATGAATTATTGCTCTTTGTTTGATCACATGATCATTTGTTCCATTCAGGGACCACTTGCATTTTAACACATGGTATTATAATATGTACCTATAGGCAGTACAATCAGACTCAACACAAGGAAGTACTCATGCTTAGAGATACACAAAGGAAATGAAACTAGCGCATCTCAGCTCTTATTCTGAAGCATACACACTCACTGAGTGGCAAGGTAAGCAAAGCCCCTGCACTATTTTAGTCTCTCTGTCTCTCTCTCTCTCTCATTCTCTAATCCTGCTGCCCCATGCGGGTCTATAGACTTGAAACCATACTTAACTATACTTCTATTAATGAAATCTATAATTACCCTAATCATATTTTTAGCAGTCATTTTATATTACCTCATATTAAACTCATTCTCAACCAAACTTCCTGGGTTTATAATCTTTCCTCAGAAGAACAATTATCGAGTCACATCTCCCTGATATTCTTTCTATATATTTGATTATTGGAATCTAAATACTGTACCTTCATATTTACTTCTGTTCAACTTAATTCTGCTGATTTTACCCATGATTCTTACTTATGATGATTTGCTTAGAGTTCCCAATTCCATCATACTGTGCATTCATTACCCTTCCAGGCTGGTATCAGGGATAGATGTGATGAACCATGGTTCAACCCAAATGCTGCTATAAGTATGGACCCAATGGGGGGAACCTGAGTGTAGAGCCCTGAGGCAAACCTCAGCCTTCTCATTCTTGCCAGATACAGTTGCTCCCTCAGCAAAAAATAAATAAATAAACCATTCTAGTCACATTCCTCATCTCATCCAAAAGAGATGCTATTGAAGTTCTGCTGAAACCCAGCCTCACCCTGTCTACATTCCCCAGAGCCACCAATCTCACAATTCTCTAAACTCAGATAAGATATATGTGGTATGAGTTTTAGAGGACCAGGCTGAAGGACAGCAACCACTCCTTAATCCAATTGCTCATCACTGTCTGTGGGAAAAACATTTTGCTGCCAACAAGTGGAGACTTATTGTCTCTTTTTCATTAAGTTCCATTAGAAACCAGTTTTTCAGAGTTTTCTGTTCTAAGGAAAAAACTAGGGATACTAAAGCTTGGATTTATTCTGGGAGGCTCGGAATACTAAAGCTAGAACTGAAGAAGCTTGAATATCATCTTGTCTGTGGGCAGGCTCTATAAAGGTTTCCAATGATCCCCAGTAAAAGGATTAGGCAGTTTCACTATTGTCCTAAACTTTTTAAAACTGAAGTATAGTTGCTTGACAATTTTGTGTTAGTTTTAGGTATGCAGCATAGTGATCCAGTATTTTCTGAGGATTATATTCCATTGTAGGCTATTAAAAGATAATAGGTTTAATTCCCTGTTTATATTTGCAAAGTGCTTTTTTTAAAAGGTAGATTGTTGTTGTTTAGTTGCTTTGTCATATCCAACTCTTTGTGACTCCATAGACTGTAGCCCATCAGGGTCCTCTGTACATGGGATTTCCCAGGCAAAAATATTGAAATGGGCTGCCGTTTCCTTCTCTGGGAGATCTTCCTGACCCAGGAATCGAACCTGCATCCCCTGCATTGGCAGGCAGATTCTTTACCAAAGGTTGATCCATGGTCTATTATTTTGCTCCTCCTCAGGCATGCCTGATGAAGTCATCTTGACAAGCTCTAAGTCCTATGGTAGAAAAACTTGCCCTACCTTATTTAAGCCAGTGAGTCCCCAACTTATTTGGCCACGAAATCCCCATTGTGAATAACACCTATTTGCATCCTGCAGACTTGTGTTCCAAGGTATAGCCTTATGAAAACAATGCTCCCACCGTGCTCCAATGCTGCTCACACCCTCACCCCAGTCTTGGGGGATGGGGGGGTTTCTCCCAGGATTCCCCTTTTCAAGGCTGGCTAGGCCTTCAGTCCTCCCTTCCCCTTATCATCCCCTTCTTTCATTTCTGCCAGTATAATGTCTTCATCTGGGCTCATGGGATCCTGGAGGGGAATAACAGTGTAGATCTAGCACAGTGCTTGGGTATTGAATTTCATGCTCACCAGGAATGAGCTTCCTGGAGCAGGCCAGGAGGTGGGGCTATTTTGGTTCTAGCAGGCGTAAATCTCAGCGCTAAGGCAGCTGCCCACTCCTCACCCTGTCAGGCTGCCCTGTGAGATGCTCTCAATCTCCACAGTCCTGCTGTTGCTCTTCTAGAATGTCATTCTGGCTCTGCGCTGCTGAAACAGAGCTGGGGTGAGCGAGCTGCCTGCATAATGTGACCTGCTTCCCTTGGTTCTTTCCACCTGGAGTTACAAGAATCCGGTAGCAGAAGGAATTCATGTCTAGAGTTTATCTCGACTAACAGCCTCATTTTACAGATGAGAACACTGAGGTACAGAGAAGCTAAATGACATGACTAAAGCTAGGAATAGGAGGAGGAGTTGAAGCTGGTGGATCCCAAGTCCAGAGTGTTTTCCAGTCAACAATGAAGTGTTAGTAATAGAGAAGGCCTGAAAACAAGTTAGGCCAGCACAAACGTCTATGCTGTGAATATATGCACATATATGTGAGGAATATATATTTACAAAGATATGTGTATTTTTAAAAAGACAAATAGAATCATATGTATGTTTCTGCAGCTTGCTTTCCTTTTATTTTTCATTTACTAATGTTTTGACCATCTTCCCCATGATTACAGCTAAATCTACCTCCTTATAAAATCCTGCTCTCTCTGCTTTGGCTCTTACTTTCTCATCATCCTTGCTGAATACAACAGTCAGAATTATCTTTTTAAAATGTAAATCAGGTCTTATTACCTCCAAGCTGAAAAACCTTCGGTGGCCTCCCATTACTCTTAAGACAAAGGCCAAACTGCCCAATCTGATCTCTTAAGGCCTTAGGTAACCTTGCTCCTCACTCCCTCCCTGGACTCACCTCTGGCAGCCACATCAGCTGCTTTCATTCCTTAAAGGCACCAGGCTCCTTCCTGTACCTTGGAGCCTTCCAAAGTGCTCTGCCCTCTCATTGAGATGCCTCCCATACATGCACACACATCTACACACATATAGCACACATATGCACTCATTCTTAGTTATACATGCATTCATACACAATACACCACACTAGTCTTAAAAGTTCAGCTCAAACATCATAACATGTTTCTCCTACCCCGCCCCCCACCACAACTTCCACCACCACTCCAGACTATAACAAATCTATTGCTTGCTAGATTGTTAGTCACTCAGTCATGTTCGACTCTTTGCAACACCATGGACTCTAGCCTGCCAGGCTCCTCTGTCCATGGGAAATTCTCCAGGCAAAAATACTGGAATGGGTTACCATGCCCTCCTCCAGGGGATCTTACCAATCCAGGGACCAAACCCAGGTCTCCTTCATTGTAGGTGGATTCTTTACTGTCTGAGCCACCAGGGAAGCCCAAATCTATTGCTACTCACCCTTATAGCAGCATCTATTTATCTTTATGTCTTTATCCAGGTGAATATATATATATGTACATATATATATATGTACATATATATATATATATTTGTAGAAATCTTTGATGAATAAGTGTCTCTCCCATAAGACTTCGAAGACCCAGGGCGACAGAGGGGTAGCGAGGCAGGAGCCAGTATTGTGTATCATTATAACTCTCTGCATTTAACCCAGTACTTAACAAATAGTAGACTCTCAATTAAATTTATGGAATGATGAATAAATGGAAATGCCAAAAGAACAGAGGGTATGTGCAAGTTGTGATGGAAATCATGTCAAAGGAAAAGATCCTCTTTCCCTGGATGAGTCTATACCATCAAATCCAAGTTTGAAAGGAATATTGCTATCTTTAATGCTTATTTCCTATTCTGAACCAACAACCTGCCATACTGAAGATTGAGGGGTAGTCTTTTTTTTTATTTTTATTAAAGTCTAGTTGATTTACAATATTGTATAAATTTCTGCTGTACAGCAAAGTGATTCAGATATATATATATATATATATCTTTTTCATATTCTTTTCCATTGTGGTTTACCTCAAGATATTGAATATAGTTCCCTGTGCTATAAACAGGACCTTATTGTTTATCCATCCTATATATAATAGTCTGTATCTGCTAGTCCCAAACTCCCAGTGCTTCCCTCCTCCACCCGCCTCCTTGGCAACCACACGTTTATTCTTGATATCTGTGAGTCTGTTTCTATTTTATAGATATGTTCACTTATGTCATATTCCACACATGAGTGCTAGCATATGGTATTTGTCTTTGTTTTTCTGACTTACGTTGCTTAGTAGGATAATTTCTAGGTCCATCCATGTTGCTGCAGATGGCATGATTTCATTCTTTTTATGACTGAGTAATATTCCATTGTATATGTATATGCATATATCTATACACACACACCACATCTCCTTTATTAGTTCATCTCTTGTTGCACACTTAGGTTGTTTCCATGTCTCGGAAATAGTGCTGCCGTAAACGTAGGAATACCTGTATCTTTCTGAATCATAGTTTTGTCCGGATATATGCCCAGAAGTGGGATTGCTGGATCACACGGCAACTCTGAGGAGCCTCAGTACTGTTTTCCATTGTGGTTGCACCAATTTATATTCCTACCAACAGTGTGCAAGTGTTCTCTTTTCTCCACAACTTGGAGAAGTAAAGTCTTTTTTGGGGCACCCTATCCCCTCCTAGCATAAGAACACAACATGATCAGTATAATCATGTGACACTATGGAAACAGAAAAACGGTTTGCATTCTCCAGCCTATCATGGAAATCACAGGAAGTGTCAAGGTCCACCTCCTACAGTTATCCTAAAAGCCCAGCAGCCCTACTCCCTCCCCCGTGCTCTGCTGTGACCCAGCTCTTATGTTCCAGGGTCCTATCTTCCTGGGGCTCTAAGCTGCCATCCCCACAAAGTCTCCTTATGTCCTTAGGGAGTTGCCACCGTAAGTGCCCCGGTCCACATGGCCTGAAGGACCTCCACACACAGCAGAAAGCACCACTCTTTTGGTGTGTGTATTTTAGTAATTTTATTATTATTTTTTGCTCAGCAGCATGTCCTTAAGCTTAATCCATGAAGTAATTAGTTTTGACTGTGTAGACTACGTGACAATTTATTTATTCATGTGAATGGGTGGCCCTTTGGGTTGTGTTCAGTGTTTTACTACTTCAGACAGTGTCACAGTGGATTCTTGTTCATAGCCCCTGGAGTTCACGTGCAAAAGTTTCTCTAGGGTACGAACCCAGGAGCAGAATTGCTGCAGCACAGTGTATTTGCATCCTTCTTGTTTCAATGTGTAGGTAGTACCTAATTAGTAGCTAAGGTGTTACTTAACAACTGGTATTTTAAACAGCAGCATATACATGTGTCCTTGCTCCCAGCTGCTTGTGAACTCTTGATTTATCAGTTTTCTCTATCTGATGAATATGAATTATCATCCATAGTGATATTGTTTTTCCACAATTATATAATATGAAAGTTTTAAGAAATATATTTACTGACCACTTTTGTTTCCTTTTCTGTGAAAATATGTTTTTAATATTTTGCTCATATTTTTAATCTGCTTGTTTAAGGAATCCTTTATATATTAGGAACACTAATCTTTTGTTGTCTGTTAGTCACTCGGTCATGTCTGACTCTTTGTGACCCCATGGACTGCAGCCCACCAGGCTCCTCTGTCCATGGACTTCTCTAGGCAAGAATACTAGAGTGGGTTGCCATTCCCTTCTCCAGAGGATCTCCCTGACCCAGGGATCGAACCCAGGTCTTCTACACTGACTCTTTGCAACACCATGGACTCTAGCCTGCCAGGCTCCTCTGTCCATGGGAAATTCTCCAGGCAAAAATACTGGAATGGGTTACCATGCCCTCCTCCAGGGGATCTTACCAATCCAGGGACCAAACCCAGGTCTCCTTCATTGTAGGTGGATTCTTTACTGTCTGAGCCACCAGGGAAGCCCAAATCTATTGCTACTCACCCTTATAGCAGCATCTATTTATCTTTATGTCTTTATCCAGGTGAATATATATATATGTACATATATATATATGTACATATATATATATATATTTGTAGAAATCTTTGATGAATAAGTGTCTCTCCCATAAGACTTCGAAGACCCAGGGCGACAGAGGGGTAGCGAGGCAGGAGCCAGTATTGTGTATCATTATAACTCTCTGCATTTAACCCAGTACTTAACAAATAGTAGACTCTCAATTAAATTTATGGAATGATGAATAAATGGAAATGCCAAAAGAACAGAGGGTATGTGCAAGTTGTGATGGAAATCATGTCAAAGGAAAAGATCCTCTTTCCCTGGATGAGTCTATACCATCAAATCCAAGTTTGAAAGGAATATTGCTATCTTTAATGCTTATTTCCTATTCTGAACCAACAACCTGCCATACTGAAGATTGAGGGGTAGTCTTTTTTTTTATTTTTATTAAAGTCTAGTTGATTTACAATATTGTATAAATTTCTGCTGTACAGCAAAGTGATTCAGATATATATATATATATATATCTTTTTCATATTCTTTTCCATTGTGGTTTACCTCAAGATATTGAATATAGTTCCCTGTGCTATAAACAGGACCTTATTGTTTATCCATCCTATATATAATAGTCTGTATCTGCTAGTCCCAAACTCCCAGTGCTTCCCTCCTCCACCCGCCTCCTTGGCAACCACACGTTTATTCTTGATATCTGTGAGTCTGTTTCTATTTTATAGATATGTTCACTTATGTCATATTCCACACATGAGTGCTAGCATATGGTATTTGTCTTTGTTTTTCTGACTTACGTTGCTTAGTAGGATAATTTCTAGGTCCATCCATGTTGCTGCAGATGGCATGATTTCATTCTTTTTATGACTGAGTAATATTCCATTGTATATGTATATGCATATATCTATACACACACACCACATCTCCTTTATTAGTTCATCTCTTGTTGCACACTTAGGTTGTTTCCATGTCTCGGAAATAGTGCTGCCGTAAACGTAGGAATACCTGTATCTTTCTGAATCATAGTTTTGTCCGGATATATGCCCAGAAGTGGGATTGCTGGATCACACGGCAACTCTGAGGAGCCTCAGTACTGTTTTCCATTGTGGTTGCACCAATTTATATTCCTACCAACAGTGTGCAAGTGTTCTCTTTTCTCCACAACTTGGAGAAGTAAAGTCTTTTTTGGGGCACCCTATCCCCTCCTAGCATAAGAACACAACATGATCAGTATAATCATGTGACACTATGGAAACAGAAAAACGGTTTGCATTCTCCAGCCTATCATGGAAATCACAGGAAGTGTCAAGGTCCACCTCCTACAGTTATCCTAAAAGCCCAGCAGCCCTACTCCCTCCCCCGTGCTCTGCTGTGACCCAGCTCTTATGTTCCAGGGTCCTATCTTCCTGGGGCTCTAAGCTGCCATCCCCACAAAGTCTCCTTATGTCCTTAGGGAGTTGCCACCGTAAGTGCCCCGGTCCACATGGCCTGAAGGACCTCCACACACAGCAGAAAGCACCACTCTTTTGGTGTGTGTATTTTAGTAATTTTATTATTATTTTTTGCTCAGCAGCATGTCCTTAAGCTTAATCCATGAAGTAATTAGTTTTGACTGTGTAGACTACGTGACAATTTATTTATTCATGTGAATGGGTGGCCCTTTGGGTTGTGTTCAGTGTTTTACTACTTCAGACAGTGTCACAGTGGATTCTTGTTCATAGCCCCTGGAGTTCACGTGCAAAAGTTTCTCTAGGGTACGAACCCAGGAGCAGAATTGCTGCAGCACAGTGTATTTGCATCCTTCTTGTTTCAATGTGTAGGTAGTACCTAATTAGTAGCTAAGGTGTTACTTAACAACTGGTATTTTAAACAGCAGCATATACATGTGTCCTTGCTCCCAGCTGCTTGTGAACTCTTGATTTATCAGTTTTCTCTATCTGATGAATATGAATTATCATCCATAGTGATATTGTTTTTCCACAATTATATAATATGAAAGTTTTAAGAAATATATTTACTGACCACTTTTGTTTCCTTTTCTGTGAAAATATGTTTTTAATATTTTGCTCATATTTTTAATCTGCTTGTTTAAGGAATCCTTTATATATTAGGAACACTAATCTTTTGTTGTCTGTTAGTCACTCGGTCATGTCTGACTCTTTGTGACCCCATGGACTGCAGCCCACCAGGCTCCTCTGTCCATGGACTTCTCTAGGCAAGAATACTAGAGTGGGTTGCCATTCCCTTCTCCAGAGGATCTCCCTGACCCAGGGATCGAACCCAGGTCTTCTACACTGCAGGCAGATTCTTTACTACCTGAGCCACCAGGGAAGCCCTGATCTTTTGTTAGTTGTATATGTTGGAAAGGTCTTCTTCCACTTATAATTTGTTGGCTTTTTTTCCCTTTAACTTTTAAAATGATGTCTTTTGGAGAACAGATGTTTTTGATTTAAAATATTCAAGCCTATCAATTTTTCCTTTATAGTTTACCTTGTAATCTTTGTTTGTAACCTCTTTCTAATACTAGTCTGGAAAATATTCTCTATATTTTGTTTTAACAGTGTAGCCATCTTGCCTTTGTATTTAAGTCTGTTTGGTGTTGATTTTTGAGTACAGGCTGAGATACAATTTTTTTTTTTCATACGGTGTCTAATTGTCTTCATGACTCTGAAAAGGCTAATCCCTGCTAATCTACACTTCTCTCTGCCAAAAATCAAGTAAGCCAATATGTGTGGGTCTGTCAGAAAGCACCACTCTTAAAGAATGTGCTGGATGCCTCACCTGCTCCCTACCCCAGCCTGCCCCTGCCCCAGACCTCTCTTCCCTTCCCATAAGAGGACCAACTTGCTCCCTGCCTCCTCTTTCTGCACCACCCCCCGACCCAGGACACCCAGTAATATTTCTTCACAAGTTGCAGATGGGCTGTAGGCTGCTTCTGCTGACAGGAATCCCTGAGCAAGAAGCCCTGAAGGGCCAAGCTACCTGCTTGAAATTGGAAGGAAGAAGAGAATTGAGGAAGTTCAAAAACAAATTACTATTCCAATAAATCATCTTGCCTCACAAGTCACTCTGATGCCTCATATGCCCCTGCTTCCTGCCTGCACCTGAGCCTGAGCCAACTGTCATTTGCAAGAAGGTTCTTTTTAACTTTTGCTCAGCCCCATGGGAGAGGTTGAGGCTCAGAGAAAAGAGAGGGACTTGGAGAGGGACTTGGAGAGGGACTTGAAGAGGGACTGGGGGCTACTAAAAAGACTGAGAGGCAGGAGGTGGGGCATCCGTAGCACATTGCCCAAAGGCCTACCTAGAAGACTCTCCACTCACCTCTTACCCCCTCCCCAGTGAAGACCCCTTCCTCTCTGTACTGCAATAAGGCACACTTCTGAGACCTGAATAGGGATTCAGCTGCGTTTAGTCTAGGAAGACAAGAATGGCAGGACTCAAGAACAGGACTCTTCCAGAGTGATGGGTAGTGGGTGGTGGGTAGAATAAGCCCACCCAGTATTGACTGCTGGACAGAATGGATCACAGGCCAGCTCCTTCACAATGAATCACCCAGAAGGGTCTTCTCACCCCATGGCCCTTACCCCTCCAAATTACCTACATGCACCCTTTGAGGGCTTTCTTTTGAGGAAGTTGTGGCTTCTCAGCAGTTAGAAGACAACCAAGAGAGGGACTGTGAGACTGTGCTCTAAAGATGGAAGAGTTAGTCACATACCCTTGAGTCTGGATGCCCCCACCCAGAAATCTTTCATCTGAGCTCTGCTCTTATCTCTAGCAGCTCTCAGCCCTCCAAGGAAGATGTGCCCAGCTTCCACTCTGGTGCCAACTCTTGGATGAACCACAGTGGCTGAAATAGCTTATTCTGTTAGCTAATCTGTAGCAGCCAGTCAGTTGGCTTATGACTCAAAGGCATAAATTCCTCCTGTAGTTTATTAACACTGGTTTCTGCCAAGAAGCTGGCTAGGGCACAGGCTATGACCCCCTGTGGGCCCCTGCTGGTACACAGGCCCAGACTCAGGCTGTGGCCAGTGGAGCCACTGGGCCTCGGGACCTCAAGCTGTGTCCAAGATGTCATCTGAGGCAGAGTATCTTCTTACCTTGGCCGGAAATCTCCAACAGGATCCTGGTGGTGATAAACACAGTGATTACAAAGGCCTCACCATGCCTTCTGCTAGCCAGCGATAAGAACCCCAAAGAACTAAATACCAATGCCTGTCTCAGCCGTCAGTGAATGCTTGTTGAGTGAAGGAATAACTGAGAGGAACATGTGACTCCATGTCAATGAATATTAATGATCCACATGGTTCTAGAGCTATTTTACATACTGCTGGGGATACAGATGTCATTTCGTATTCTCTCCATATATGATTCTTCTAGGTGAAGAAACCAAACTCATGCAGTGAGCTGTGTTCACTTATTAAACAGGTACTGAGCACCTACTCTGTGCTGATCACTGTGTTGTAACAACAGCTGTGACCAGCCCCTGCCTGCAGAGAGGTCACACTCTCATAAGAATGACAAGAAATTAAATGAATAATTTATAATAAAGTATGATGGAAATTTCTGAGTGTGTAAAATGAAAAAAGAAAAGGAAGCTTCACTGGAATAGGTTATTCAAGAGAAGTCTTGCTGGAAGGGCAAAAGGAAGCGGAGGGAAGACAGGAACCTGTGCTACTAAGACTTGAAGAGCAGACTGTGGAGGGACATACCAGTTCAAAAGCTAGTGCAGAAACTGAGGCCTGAACAGCTTTGCACATTCAAATCCCACCTATCAAACAAGCAGCTGTTTGATCATGGACAACTTCCTCACTTGGAGCCTCAGTTTCATCATCTGTGATTAGATGGTGATAATATTATCATCTCATAGAGTGGCTGGGAGAGTTAGACAAGTTAATTAATACAAGGAAAGATCTGAGCAGAATGTCTCAATATGCGATAACTAACATTGCTATTGTTACAAGAGCTTAGTTGAGGCTAGATCCAGGGAAATCACAATGATAGGCTAAATCCAAGTCATTCTGGTGGAACAAAGTCATTGCACTTGGTGACAGGCTATGTAGGTAACTGAGATGGAGGAAGAATCAGCAATGATTCACTCATTGTTGATGAACAGTGTGAAAACTGCAATGAGCCCTAAATTAGGACATCAAAAGACTTGCGCTTACTCTTGACTCTGACATTTGGTAGCAGGGAAATTCTGAAAAATCACTTAGGACTATAAGCCTCAGTTTTCACATCTGTAAAGTGGAAATAGGCTGCTCTGTGTACCAAACCGGGTGGTACTGCAAAGCAAGCAATACTGGGTGGGCTTGTTCCACCCACCACACACTATCTACCACCCATCCTCTGCAAGATTCCTGTTCTTGAGTCCTGACATTCTTTAGTCTAATTGGAAAGGACTACCAATATGTGAAGTATTACTATTCTAAAAGTTCTAGCTTAGAAAACCAAAAGTTCATGCTTTGGAAGGAATCTCCAACAAAGAGAAGAGTTGAGATTTTTATCTTCTTTTATTTGTTTTTAAAGTTTCTAAAGCTTTGCTTCTCATACTTAATTGTGTCTACAAATCACATGGGGGTCTCGTTAAGTGCTAAGTATGATTCAGTAGGTCTAGAGTAGGACATGTATTTCAAACAACTCATGGGTGATCCTGCTGCTGCTGGTCCATGGAGCACACTTTGAGTAGCGAGATTCTCTAGAGGACCATGTAGGCAAAGTGGTTACATTCCTTGGAGTGAGCTGACAGCAAAGTCTAAGGGAAAATGTAGGAAACTCTGAGAGTATTCAAGATCCACAGCTTTTAGGGTCCTACCAGCCACTCTTCCTTTTTTAAAATATATATTTATTTATTTATTTGGCTGTGCTAAGTGTTAGTGAAGCAACAGTTAGAACCAGACATGGAACAATGGACTGGTTCCAAATTGGGAAAAGAGTACATCAAGGCTGTATATTGTCACCCTGCTTATTTAGCATATATGCAGAGTACATCATGTGAAATGCCAGGCTGGATGAAGCACAAGCTGGAATCAAGATTGTCAGGAGAAATATCAATAACCTCAGATATGCAGATGACACCACCCTTATGGAAGAAATTGAAGAAGAACTAAAGAGCCTCTTGATGAAAGTGAAAGAGGAGAGTGAAAAAGTTGGCTTAAAACTCAACATTCAAAAAACTAAGATCATTGCATCTGGTCCCATCACTTCATGGCAAATAGATGGGGAAACAATGGAAACAGTGAGAGACTTTATTTTGGGGAGCTCCAAAATCACTGCATATGTTGACTGCAATCATTAAGTTAAAAGACGTTTGCTCCTTGGAAGAAAAGCTATGACCCACCTGGACAGCATTTTAATAAGCAGAGACGTTACTTTGCCAACAAATGTCCATCTAGTCAAAGCTATGGTTTTTCCAGTAGTTATGTATGGATGTGAGAGCTGGACTATAAAGAAAGCTGAGCACCAAAGAATTGATGCTTTTGAACTGTGGTGTTGGAGAAGACTCTTGAGAGTCCCTTGGACTGCAAGGAGATCCAACTAGTCAATCCTAAAGGAAATCAGTCTTGAATATTCATTGGAAGGACTGATGCTGAAGCTGCAACTCCAATAAAACTTTGGCCACCTGACTCGAAGAACTGACTCATTGGAAAAGACCCTGATGCTGGGAAAGATTGAAGGCAGGAGGAGAAGGGGACGACAGAGGATGAAACAGTTGGATAGTATCACCGACTCAATGGACATGAGTTTGAGCAAGCTCCAGGAGTTGGTGATGGACAGGGAAGCCTGGCGTGTTGCAGTCCATGTGGTTGCAGAGAGTTGGACAGGACTGAACTGACTGAAGTGTTAGGTGTGGCACTAAGGATATTCAGTCTTCATTGCAGCATGCAGGATCCTTATTTGCTGCATGCAGAGTCCTAGTTGCAGCATGTGGGATCCAGTTCTCCGACCAGGGATTGAACCTGGACCCACTGCATTGGGAGCTCAGAATCTTAGCTACTGGACCACCAAGGAAGTCCCCACTCTTCCTTTATTGACAGTTATCTTGCTGAGTGCCAAGCATAATCTAAGCACCTGGCAAATATTTACTCATTTCATCCCCCAAATATCCCTATGTGATTGGTATTATTTTGCCCCTGTTTTACAGATACAAAAACTAAGGTCCAGAGAGGTTAAACTGTCTGCCCAAGGTCACACAGCAGATAGTCCTTATACCTCCAATTCCAGAGCTTATCCCAAAGATTAATAAAAACACAACACATTCTGTGATCAGCTGCCCCTTCAAACTACAGAGCAGAAAAGTAACTGCTGATACATCATCCAATGCTAAAAGTCCGGCTAGATCTGAGTCACTCAATGGCAGTGACCTAAGCAAACATTTTCAGATACATCTGTGATAACATCTCCTTCCCTTCTGTGAGTCCCGTAGGAGCTTCCCAATGATGTATGAAAGTGAAAGTGAAAGTTAAGTTGCTCAGTCATGTCCAACTCTTTGTGACTCCGTGGACTGTAGCCCACCAGGCTTCTCCGTCCATGGGATTCTCAAGCTTAAAAAGGCTTTGGCTCTGGGACTTCCCGGGCTTCCCTGGTGGCTCAGAAGGTAAAGAATCTGCCTGCAATGCAGGAGACCTGAGTTCGATCCCTGGGTTGGGAAGATCCCCTGGAGAAAGGAATAGCTACCCACTCCAATATTCTTGCCTGGAGAATTCCATGGACAGAGGAGTCTGGTGGACTCAGTCCAGGGGTCACAAAGAGTCAGACACAACTGAACGACTAACACACTGGGACTTCCCTTCCCTGGTGGTCCAGTGTTTAAGACTGTGCTCCCAATGCCAGGGTGCATGGGTTTAATTCCTGGCTGCGGAACTAAGATCCCACATGCTGAACAGTACAACCAGAAAAAAAAAAAAACAAAAAAAAGCTCTGGCTCTAAAGCCAGGCTAGCTGGCTTCAAACCTTGGCTTCACTGACCTCCAGAGCTCATTGGTAGCACAGGAATAATAGTACTACCCCACAGAGTTGTTGGGAGGTCTGAATGTGATAATGCACGCTGATCACTTAGCCCAATATTGATACACACCATGGGCTCCATAACTGTTTTTGCTATGGCCATTAAGGTACAAGTAAGAACAGACCTGCAGCCCCTGTGCTATGAAGTCACTCTGCCACACTCCAGCCACTGGACCCCCTCCTCAGATGCTGTGAGGAAGACCAGAGTGTGCCGACTTAGACAGTATCAATGACTTGTACTTCTGGCAGAAAGTTCAGGCCACTGCACCTGCCAGTAGTGCCTGCCACTGCTTCTTTTAGAAGATAGGGAATGTGTCACGTTTATGGGGGCCCTTTAGCGCACATCAGAGAGCACTTTGCACAAATGTTTGGATCAACTTCTCATGACTCTAGCCCCAGGCCTGCTATGAGTCAGGCTTTCAGGCCTGACTCAGCCTTTCAGGCCCGACTCAGCTCCACAATCCTCCAGAGATAGTCCTGCCCTATGGTTCCTCGACCCCTACCTTCTGTTGCCAGCCACCACCCTGAATCCCCCAGGAATCTGGGATGGAAAAGAGAGATGTTGAGTGATGTGAATGACAATTGCCAAAGAGCCACATTGGCCCTCCAGGATTTGTTAACTGCTATTAAAAGATATTCCAGCTCATTACTGCAATATTATGGGGACATCATTATTGCAATTATTATGGGGATTAGCTGATTGCAGCTAATCTCAGACTCCCTTTGTGTTCCTAATGGAGGGGAGCGGCCTTGTGTGAAAAATCCCATTTTGTGCCTTTCTTCCAAAATTTCGTTTAAGAAAAACAACTAGGGGCCAAATGTGATATTCAGCCATTGAAAATGAGTAAGATAAGGGTTTAGGTACAGAGCAAGTGAATCACAGAAGAGTCAGGTAGACAGTAGGGATGGCAAACACACAGGATGAGTTAAGGAGTAGAGGATATTAAATCACTTGGTGAGCAAATTGTCCTCCTTCGATTCTCTTTAATGCCTTCCAATTTCATCACTGAGAAACTCTCCTTTAGATGTGTCTTTAACATTCTACAACACTAGCTGATGTCCTTTTTTAACAGAAACAGCTGGCCTGCACCAACAGGCAACATGGGACAGCTTGCTTGGATTAAAATCCCAGCTAAGACACACACTGACCTTGAGACTTGGGCAAGTTAATCAACCTCCCTGTGGCTCAATTTATTCATCTGTAAAATGGGGTAATAGTCCCTCTTTCACAGAGTTACTGTGAGGATCAAATGAGCAATTTCACAAGAAGCAGACTTGGCTCAGGACACTCAGCCACTACCATTATTTGGCAGCCAACAGTTTCTGACTGGAAAATAATAGCTTTGTTCTCACTGTGCTTATTTTTAAGGTTCTCTTCTACTTGGGGGACATGATACGGTTTTCCATTTTTAGTAGCAATATGAAATGAGTTATAAAAGAGATGTACTTAAATGTCAGTCAAAAATAGTATACTAACAATAAAATGGGCAATACTGAGCTGTGACAAAAATCACTGAAATTAGGTCTTGAACAACTGAATTTTGGGAAGGCTGATCCAATCCAGCCCATTCATTCTACAAATGAAGACCTGAAGCCCAGAGAAGGAAAATGACCTTTCTGAGATCACACAGAAAGTTTCAGGCAGCATGCATCTAAAATCCAGAACTCTAACCCTCATTTTCAGAGTTTTTAGAGGATTCAAGCAGGGCACAAACACAACTCAGAACCCAAGATATTGTTTTATTTGGAGCATGTACAAGATATGTCTTTGGGTTCCTTTTTTATATATATATAAAATCATATTCAGACTAAAGTAGAAAATACTGTAATGATTATTTTTATAAAAGCAAAAAGAGCAGGCAAGAGGGTGTTTGTCTCATTGGAGAACAAGGATGAACTTACATGGTCCAGTGTAACTGCAGCATAACAAGATTACATCGCAGGGGGAACATCAGTCCAGTGGCAATTGGAGAGCAAAAAACAAATTGGTATCTAGCCATGGTCTGAGTGCTTACTGGCTCTGAAACTAAACATTGAACTCCCAACCCTCTTTGTCTTTTCTCTTTACTTGGTAGGAACGGGGTGGGGCGGGGGAGTCTTTTAATTTCCACCATTCTTGGCATTGATTATTGACGAATGCTCTGGAGGCCAGGGAACGAGCTTCATTCTATTAGTAGGAAAAACCACCTCCACCTATACCCACTGCAATAAGCAGCATACTGAACTTCACCTCTGAAGAGGTCCTTCCTTCCCTTTAGGAAGCTTGAACTCATGTGAATAGAACGTAGAGCAAAGAGAAAGAGCTTGAGGTGAAAGTAGAAAAAAGAGAACAACCTAGGAGTACATTATCCAAGAAGCATGAATATTCCCCAGCTATACGTCCTACCCATTGCTCTATGAGGATCACAAACTCAAAAATCTTCAGGGTAATGGCAAGTAATGGAAATGAGAAGGCCAGACCCTCTGGGGACAGTGGGGACCTGGAAAACATGGAACCTTCTAAAGGAGCCACAGCACCCCAGCTCCACCCCCCTGTTGCCTTATGATGTGGATCCAGTATTGCCACATCTTGCCCAGATGGCTCTGCAGTACAGTATCTACCTGCAAAGCAGGAGACACAAGAGGTTCGAGTTTGATCCCTGGGTCGCAAGATCCCCTGAAGAAGGGAATGGCAACCCACTCCAGCACTCTTGCCTGGAGAATTCCATGGAGAGAGGTGCCTGGTAGGCTACAGTCCATGTGGTCACAAACAGTTGGATACCCACTGAGCACAGCTAACACACTCCTTCCATCATTAAAGAGAAGCCAGAAATGTAGGTTTTTATGTACTTTTTTTTTTTTTTTTTTTAAATAATGGGTTTCCCTGGTGGCTCAGCTGGTAAAGAATCCACCTGCAATACAGGAGACCTATGTTTGATCCCTGGGGTGGGAAGATCCCCTGTAGAAGGGAATGTCTACCCACTCCAGTATTCTGGCCTGGAGAATCCCATGGACTGTATAGTCTATGGGGTTGCAAAGAATTGGACACAACTGAGCGATTTTCACAGTCACAGAGCACAGCACACACTCCTTCCATCATTAAAGAGAAGCCAAAAACCTAGGTTTTTATGTAGTTTTTTTTATTTTTAAATGTCAGTGACTAATTCAATTTTTTCTAAAACTCAGTGTAGGCCTCACACAAGCATCTGAGCCCCAAATCCAGCCTGCAGGCACCTCTGCTCTGTGGCCTTTCCCTAAGCGGTCTCATTCCTTTCAGAGCTTAGAGCACAAAGTATGAGCAGTGACCTGCCCCCCCCCCACCCCCAGGCTGTACTTCAGCTTCACCCTCAGCAGTACTCTAGATATGCATTTCTCAGCTCAGGCTCTCCCCCTG
Source organism: Kobus ellipsiprymnus (assembly GCA_006410655.1). Lineage (NCBI taxonomy): Eukaryota > Metazoa > Chordata > Mammalia > Artiodactyla > Bovidae > Kobus > Kobus ellipsiprymnus. The sequence goes on along the minus strand of SJYR01004089.1, from coordinate 26,674 downwards.
TGCTTTTCTGTTTGTTTTGGACCAACATCAAAGGCATGGATGAAGGAGAAGGAGGCAATGAAGGAAAGAGAAGAACCTAATCGATGGCATCCAACATGGCGAAGCTCAGAATGGCCTCTTGTTCTTCCTGGTAACCCCAACCCTGAACCCAGTGCCTGGTGCACAGTAGATATGTAGTAAATGTTTGTGAATGGATGATAAAATGATGGCTTCCCTGGTAGCTCAGATGGTAAAGCATCTGCCTGCAAGAGGGGAGACCTGGGTTTGATCCCTGGGTTGGGAAGATCCCCTGGAGAAGGAAATGGCAACCCATTCCCATACTCTTGCCTGGAAAATTCCATGGATGGAGGAGCCTGATAAAATGAAGGAGCAAACTGAAAAATAAATGGAGTCACTATGTTGTCCATAAGGAATAATAACCAGGATCCAAAGTTATCAGCCACTGTAATGGGATCATGAATGGAAAGACTGAAGCTTATGAAGTCAGAGGTCAAACTAGGGAAGAAAAAAGAGAGAGACTTTTAAATTCCATAGACTACATAGAAGTTAGGACATATCATTTGGAGACCAAAAGCCTGGATTTGAGTCATTGTTCTGCAAATTATTAGCCACATGATTTGGGTTGATTCATGGAACCCCACTGCATCTTGGTTTCTTCATCTGGAAACTGGGGCCAGAATTATCTAGCTCCTAGTGGTGACTTGGGAATCAAATGAGATAATGGAATTTACAATGCTTTGAAAACTGAAAAACACCCCAGAAGTGGGTGAGGGGATCAGGAGAGTCAAGTCATACAGAGGATGATGAGTCAGAAGGACAGTGCAGAGCCAACATGTTTCTTGGGCTGTCTGCATCATTTAATGTATAAAGATGGCTGTTGGCTTGGCTCTTGGCTTAAGTCATCCTGATTAACAGGTGCCTGGCCAGCCAGGAGTTGGACTCCAAGCTGATTGGATGACTAAATGAGGAGGAGCTCCTGAACTTGGACAGTGACGGGAGACAGCTAAGGCGGCAGCCAAGAGAAAAAGCAGCCTTTCCTGTCCAGTTCAAGGACAACTGGGTTGTCTACAAAACATCCTACAGTCTGTCTGCAAGAGTACACAAATCACATTTCTTCTGGAGGTCTCACTATTGATGAGAAGGGTGTGCCAATGAACAACCTTATTCAAGGTGTGAATTATTAATGTTCATTAACATGCAAGTTTACATAGATCTATTAACAAAAATTACATCTGGCAATTACTTCTAAGCAATTACAATTACTGGTTTTAAGCAGTGAGCAAGATGATAAAATAGAGCAACCATCCTCAAGCCTGTAGCATATCCCCTTGACCTCAGCAGCTGGAAGCTGGATAAATGGTTAAGAACATGAGCTCTGGAGACAGACCAGTTCAAATCCTAACTCTGTAACCTGAGGCCACTTAGTCAACCTCTCTAAGTCTCAGTTTCCTCAACTGTAAAATGGGAATAATAATAGTAGTTACTTTTGAGTGAGATTGTTAGGATTAAATGAGCTGGCCTTTGCAAGACACTAAGCACAGTGTTTTCTTCAGAGAAAGCAGTCCAAAAATGATAGATAGATAAGATGTTTTCTTCAACAGCCCCTTTGGAATTCCATCTTAGATCTATTCCTTTTCTCACTGGGATCCAGAAGATTTCTAAACTGTTAAGGGCAGATATATCATTTACTTAAGACTAGCGAGGGCTTCCCTGGTGGCTCAGATGGTAAAGAATCTGCCTGCAATGCAGAAGACCTGGGTTTGATCCTTGAGTCAGGAATATCCCCTGGAGAAGGGCATGGCAACCCTTCTCCAGTATTCTTGCTTGGAGAATCGCATGGACAGAGGAGTCTGGCGAGCTACAATCTGTGGATTCACAAAGAGTGGGACACAACTGAAGTGAATAACACTTTCACTCATTGAGGACAGAGGGCTTTTTCCCTTGGTGCCAGAGAGTATCTTAAAAGTCCATAAGAAGTATTTTAAGGAGACAAAAAGTATCCCAAGTTAGAAAAACTCTAGACAAGATATGGGCTCTTCACCCAGAAGGGCTCCACTTCAACCTGCTTTGTTTTTTTATTGGAGTTCAGTGTAGGATTTTTGCTTGATGAAAATTGTTCAGTAGGAAAAGATTCAACCTCTTTGTTGTACAAAGAGAACATCTGAGACCCAGGGTGAAGAGACTTGTCCAAGGATACCTTGTGAATATAAAACAGACACAGGACTGGCCTTTATGTCTCCAAACCTCCAAACTTTTGTTAAATATAAATAACAATTAGTCAAAATGATTAGTTATTGGATAATTACTATCCCCAGTGCAACTATTCTGTCTTTAATCAGATCAAAGTTACATCAGTCCAATATGCTTCTTCTACTTTGAGGCATGGGCTAAGAAAATATCTCACATCCAGGGATATTGGGAATCTCACTTAAATATTAATATGCATTATGTGCCTTGTGCCTGGGATCTACACCTTATATTCCTGTACTTTGGCTTCTATTTTCAAAATAATGGAAGAGAAAACCAAGCCAAATTAAAGGAGATAAGGAGGAAGTGAGGAGGAAAGAAAGAAAAGAAGGTATGAAATCCCAAATTAGAAAGATTCTGGGCGTGTACAGTGTCTAACCCCCTGAAGCACCATTAAAGTATCACTAGCTTATCATCATGTGCATTCTCAAACCTGCAGTTATTGAGTGTTTTGGCAGGGGGGTGGGGGGGTTGTTTTGTTTGAGCCAGCCACATTCTAAGCACTCTATACACATTTTCTCATTTTAATCTCTCAAGGACCCTATAAGGTAAGTATTTATTATTCCCATTTTATATATAAGGAAAGAAGTAGAGAGAGAATTAGGTACACAGCACAAGATGACAAGACAGAGGTATACAGTGGACTCACTCTGGTCCCACATGAAAATTACACAAGTTCAGCTAATGTCCGAACAATCAAAACAAATAGATAATACAATAGTATAGGTGGTCCCGCCTGTCCTTCCCACTGACTTTGGACCCCAGGGAGAGCATCAAATAGACTATGTTGTTGTAGCCACATGCCCTTCATAGCATCATTACTATAGCATATAGAGAGTAATTATAGATGTGATTTTTCATTTAACCTGACCATAAGCCAGCTATATCATTTGAGAAGCAGCAGCAGTCAGGTCCAATATTGGGAGAAAAATGACTGTGTTTTGACTTCATCAGTCTCCAACCAAGGCAAGTCCTTCAAAGAGATGGTCAAGAAAAATTTTGACCACACACAATTTTTCTCCTTACTTGCTCACTTTAGACACTAGTTTCCTTAGATGTTATGCCTCCTCCTCTGGACCAGCTGAGACTCTTAAGAGTCCCTTGGACTGCAAGGAGATCCAAACAGTCCATTCTGAAGGAGATCAGCCCTGGGATTTCTTTGGAAGGAATGATGCTAGAGCTGAAACTCCAGTACTTTGGCCACCTCATGCGAAGAGTTGACTCATTGGAAAAGACTCTGATGCTGGGAGGGATTGGGGGCAGGAGAAGGGGACGACAGAGGATGAGATGGCTGGATGGCATCACTGACTCAATGGGTGTGAGTCTGAGTGAACTCTGGGAGTTGGTGATGGACAGGGAGGCCTGGCGTGCTGCAATTCATGGGGTCGCAAAGAGTCGGACATGACTGAGCAACTGAACTGAACTGAACTGGACCACCTGAGAGCCTGATGGGAAGGCAGGAGACCCAGCTTTTGGTCCTGACCATGCTGGCAGTCTGGAGAGCCAGTGCCTCCTCACTGTCTACCAAATGAGGGACTGGACTAAGCTGGTCACTGAGAAGCCAAATGATGAAGAAGCATGGACCTGGTATTTGGGCCTAGTCTCCGAAGGCTGAGGGAACTGTTAAGCCAAGCTGAGCTCTACAAGGGGTTTGTCCAGATCCTCAGGAGATTCTGGGCCTCACACAGCAGGCACCTACCAGCACCTCTGCCCCTTTGGTGGGAGCTCTGAGTTGTTTAGCAACTGGGCCAGCCTCTTCCTTGATTTGCTGGGAAATAGAGATCAGCTTCCTGGCCTGGAGGCACAGCCACAGCTGGGCTGGGACTTGGACTTTGAGCTGAGGAAATAGGCTTTGAAGCCTCTCTCCATCCAAACCAGCCCCTCCTCTTCTGCCCCAGCCACCAGCCACATGATAATTCATAATCTTGATGACAGGAGAGAGGTAGGGGAGCCAAGAAAAGAAAAGAGATCCTTCCCAGCCAACTGGGATCTGAGCTGTTGAATTCAGAAGTTTGTTTTATTCAAAATAAAAAGGAAAAAAATTTGACCAAGTGTAATTATAGAGTGTCTGAGATTGCACGTGGCTGGGCCGTCTGTAAAGGAAGAGGACTTCTATGTCAGCCAGTGGTTTTGTCTACATCATGCCACACAACCTGCCACATTCTTTGTTTTCTTTAAATGAACTGACCCGTTTTATTTGCACCAACAAACAGACCGATTGTTTGAGTGCCAGGCAACAAAACCTTCATACTCTCCTGCAGCTTAGAAAAGTTTCTCACAAAACAGCTTGCCTGCCTTTCTGAGCTGTTGAAACATACAACTTAATCACCTAAGGCCGTGAGCCAAGGTGATTGCGGAGAAGACAGTCAAATACAGCAGCCTGTGTGTAATGAAGGTCCAAGGCTCTTTGGAACTCAGTGGAAAACAATGCTCTTTGGAGCCTCACCCTATTAAGTCAATAGGTCTTCTCCCAGTGGAATTTAACTTGTAAATACTGAAAGAACCAAGAAGCAAACAGTTCTAGAGTGAACCATTCTGCTGCTGACACTGAACTTTGTAATGCAATACCCCCTGACTTCTCAGTTCACTTCAGTTCAGTCGCTCAGTTGTGTCTGACTCTTTGCGACCCCATGAATCACACCACACCAGGCCTCCCTGTGCATCACCAACTCCCGGAGTTCACTCAAACTCACATCCATCGAGTTGGTGATGCCATCCAGCCATCTCATCCTCTGTTGTCCCCTTCTCCTCCTCCCCCCAATCCCTCCCAGCATCAGGGTCTTTTCCAATGAGTCAACTCTTCGCATGAGGTGGCAAAGTATTGGAGTTTCAGCTTTAGCATCAGTCCTTCCAATGAACACCCAGGACTGATCTCCTTTAGGATGGACTGGTTGGATCTCCTTGCAGTCCAAGGGACTCTCAAGAAATCTTCTCCAACACCACAGTTCAAAAGCATCAATTCTTCGGTGCTCAGCTTTCTTCACAGTCCAACTCACATCCATACATGACTACTGGAAAAACCACAGCCTTGACTAGACGGACCTTTGGTGGTAAAGTCTCTGCTTTTAATATGCTATCTAGGTTGGTAATAACTTTCCTTCCAAGGAGTAAGCGTCTTTTAACTTAATGATTGCAGTCAACATCTGCAGTGATTTTGGAGCCCAAAAAAATAAAATCTGACAGTTTCCACTGTTTCCCCATCTATTTCCCATGAAGTGATGGGACCGGATGCCATGACCTTCGTTTTCTGAATGTTGAGCTTTAAGCCAACTTTTTCACTCTCCACTTTCACTTTCATCAAGAGGCTTTTTAGTTTCTTTTCACTTTCTGCCATAAGGGTAGTGTCATCTGCATATCTGAGGTGATTGATATTTCTCCTGGCAATCTTGACTCCAGCTTGTGCTTCTTCCAGTCCAGCGTTTCTCATGATGTACTCTGCATAGAAGTTAAATAAGCAGGGTGACAATATACAGCCTTGACGTATTCCTTTTCCTATTTGGAACCAGTCTGTTGTTCCATGTCCAGTTCTAACGGTTGCTTCCTGACTTGCATATAGGTTTCTCAAGAGGCAGGTCAGGTGGTCTGGTATTCCCATGTCTCTCAGAATTTTCCACAGTTTACTGTGATCCACACAGTCAAAGGTTTTGGCATAGTCAATAAAGCAGAATAGATGTTTTTCTGGAACTCTCTTGCTTTTCCGATGATCCAGGGGATGTTGGCAATTTGATCTCTGGTTCCTCTGCCTTTTCTAAAACCAGCTTGAACATCAGGAAGTTCACGGTTCATGTATTGCTGAAGCCTGGCTTGGAGAATTTTGAGCATTAATTCACTAGCATGTGAGATGAGTGCAGTTGTGCGGTAGTTGAGCATTCTTTGGCATTGCCTTTCTTTGGGATTGGAATGAAAACTGACCTTTTCCAGTCCTGTGGCCACTGCTGAGTTTTCCAGGTTTGCTGGCATATTGAGTGCAGCACTTTCACAGCATCATCTTTCAGGATTTGACATAGCTCAACTGGAATTCCATCACCTCCACTGGCTTTGTTTGTAGTGATGCTTTCTAAGGCCCACTTGACTTCACATTCCAGGATGTCTGGCTCTAGGTGAGTGATCACACCATCGTGATTATCTGGGTCGTGAAGATCGTTTTTGTACAGTTCTTCTGTGTATTCTTGCCACCTCTTCTTAATATCTTCTACTTCTCTTAGGTCCATACCATTTCTGTCCTTCAAGCCCATCTTTGCATGAAATGTTCCCTTGGTATCTCTAATTTTCTTGAAGAGATCTCTAGTCTTTCCCATTCTGTTCTTTTCCTCTATTTCTTTGCATTGATCGCTGAAGAAGGCTTTCTTATCCCTTCTTGCTCTTCTTTGGAACTCTGCATTCAGATGCTTATATCTTTTCTTTTCTCCTTTGCTTTTCACTTCTCTTCTTTTCACAGCTATTTGTAAGGCCACCTCAAACAGCCATTTTGCTTTTTTGCATTTCCTTTCCATGGGATGGTCTTGCTCCCTGTCTCCTGTACAATGTCACGAACCTCCGTCCATAGTTCATCAGGCACTCTATCTATCAGATCTAGTCACTTAAATCTATTTCTCACTTCCACTGTATAATTATAAGGGATTTGGTTTAGGTCATACCTGAATGGTCTGCTGGTTTTCCCTACTTTCTTCAATTTAAGTCTGAATTTAGCGATAAAGAGTTCATGATCTGAGCCACAGTCAGCTCCTGGTCTTGTTTTTGATGACTGTATAGAGCTTCTCCATCTTTGGCTGCAAAGACTTCTAGGTCTGCCCTTTAGAGAGGGTCGCTCTGCCCCTAATCAGATGTGCTCTGCAGACCAGCCTGCTTAAAGAACCAAGCCTCTCTCTGTCTCCAAAGTCTAAGACAGGAACTCATTTGCTACCAGTGCACTTATTCTCCAGTTTTAGGAGGTAGTGTGTGTGTATATACACATATGTGCATGTAATTAATATTGATTAATATGTTATATCTTTCTTGTACCTGTGAACTGTAATAAAACCCAAAAAACTTTATCTCTTGTTGCCACTCTTTTATTCTCAAACTTGGCCATGAGTAAGTCTTTCCTTTTCTTACCAGACTATGAATATCTCTCATTTTTCTAAATCAAGAGAATTATAGTGGATCTTAAAGGGAAGATGTTAAAGGTGCATTTCCACATCCAGCACTTGGCTCCCTGTCTCCCTGTCCCAGAGCCTAGTGCAAGACCATCTTATACTTGACACTCAGTCAATAGTTAGCAATTCTATTTGTCTCTCAGTAATGATTGATTTTATGCAACCCCAGGGACTGTAGCCCACCAGAATCCTCTGTCTGTGGGATTCTCCAGCAAGAATACTGGAGTGGATAGCCATTCCCTTCTCCAGGGAATCTTCTTGACCCAGGAACTGAACTCAGGTTTCCTGCATTGCAGGCAGACTCTTACCATCTAAGCCTCCAGGGAAGCCCGCAATCAGAAGGTTAGTTAAAAGGCTGGCTGGGGCTTACCCGAGTCAAAGGCAGCTTCAGGTCTTGGTTCTGCATCCTTGACTAGATTCAAACTACGGGTCCTCTGCCACCATCTAATAAACATGATGCACACATATAGTTGTAAGCTTCACAAGGATGGGTTGGGATCCCCTTTTCCCAGGACAGCCTCTGGGTCAAGGACACAAGAACAAGTGCTTCATCTGGGAGGTGATTCAAAGCAGCATCCATAGGGTGCTTACTTCCCTAATCAGGGAAGTAAGATGGAAAGGAAGGCAGCCAAGGCGATGTGTGTAAGTGAACAACTGAGTCATATTCCCCATGGAGACCTCTGGGAGAACATGGAGAGCATGCCTCAGTTTGCTCCCCACCAAAGGGTATCTTCTACCAATTCCCATCTGTGAATTAAAGTCTACTCCTGCAGATATCAGAACCCAGACTACCTTGCTTGTAGACTGAGCTTGCAGCCCGAGAAAGCATCCAGGCAGAGTCACAGGTGCAGGCAGTGAGAAGCTGGTGAGCAAGAGGAATCTGAGGGTAGGAATGGGGCACTTACTGATACTGATAGCGGCCGATTAGCTGGACTCCCCAGTGCCTACAGCAGTGCCTGGCATATAGCTGGTGCTCAAAACAAAGTTGCACAAATGCATTTATTCTGGTGGTTTTATGAAGAAAATTTTAAGGAGGACACTTTCTTCAAAGGAAATTTTATAAGCAGAGTTCAGTGTAAATGAGATTAAAAAGGAGTTGCCTGATTTAAGGAAGCTCCATCACCTCCTCTTACAACACAGACAGCTGTGAGGAACATCCAGTGTGCCTCAGAGTCCATGGTGAGAAGCCCTAATTTAATTCCTTCCATTTCACTCATGAGATAGTTGAGGTGTCATGTCTCTGCTGACCTTAGTGCCAGGAGCCAAAGACACTCCCAGAGACTTGGTCAATACAGGTGGGCACAACCCTGAGCATTGGCTCAGTGTCAGCGGGACCCTCCCTGGAAGCACCTGGGAAGCCCTTGCTGAGACCTGGGATGCTCTTCCCCCAATACTGGCAGAGGAATAGAAAACTGTCTTTCACTAAGTCATGACACCTCATCAGTCTCCAAGAACACAAGTGATTAAATCTGTTGTCATTCACGTCCCATCACTTCAGAACCAAATGTTAGCAGCCAAGAGGGACGTTAGCAGCCAAGGGGGATGTCAGCACCTTCGGTTGTTGCCATCACCCAAATCTGCTTTCCACATCTGCCAGAAAGACTGTCATCTTGGACGTCCAAACTGTAAACCCCCATGCAGAATTGGATCTTCTCATTCCTAGGAAGGTGTATTGAGCAAAAAATCCTGAAGAACTTTCAAACACAAGTTCCTGCTAGAAGGCCAAGTCTGAGGCCACTAAACTGGAATGAACTCACAGTTTGGACAGAAAGAGAAAGATTGAGATGTGGAAGGGAAGATTTCAGGATTGACTTCCAGGAGCACTTGGATTTCCTGTGGCAGCATTTGGATCTGTGTGTGGCGCCCACTCCTCTGGCACCCACTCAGCTAGGTCTCTCGCTGCCAGCCCTGAAAACTCCCAGCTCGACTGCTTTCCTTCCAGTCTTGATGTTAGTCTGAAAGCCAAGTGAGGCAGCCAAGGCTACCTACCAGTTTTATCAGTGCAAGAGGGAAATCCCTCCACCTTAGTCTCGCTGGAGCATCCTAACTGGAACTTCCCTCTGCTGACAAGAAAGAGAAAAGAAATAATAAGGAATGGTTTAGTGTGAACCCCAGTGGAAATTAGCTCTTCATCTCTGTCTGTTCTCCTAACAGGAGAGCTCAATGGATCATTCCAACTGGGGCAACTTGCCAAACTCCTCATTTTCACTGATGAAAATTTGAGTCCCAAAGAAGGAGAAGCGACTTGCCTAAAATCTCACAGTTATTAATAGAATATCTGTGACCAAAATAGCAGTATTTCCTAATTCGTTGTCTAGTGCCTTTTTTCTATACTAATTTTAGATAAAATCTATCTTTTTTTCCTTTAGCTGTGCTTTTTCTTTTCATTCTTTCTGTCTGTTTGTTTGTTTAGTTCTGTCTCTGGCATATAAACTCTCATCAGATATTTGTTGAATGAAAGATTATATGAATATATGAAAGAATCTCCCTTCTAAGGGAAAAACTGGGACTTCTTTTAAAAGATGATTTTTTGACCTTCAGAGATCTTCCAAATGGTACAAACGTAAGCATGCTGGACAAACTACATTCTTTTTTTTAATTGAAATATTGTTGACATACGATTTTGTTAGTTTCAAGTATACTATATGTTACTTTGACATTTGCATACATTATGAAATGATCACAAGTCTCACTATCTGTCCCCATTCAAATTTATTACCATATTTTTGACCATATGCTTTATTCCTTATGCATATTACATCCCTGTGGCTTTTTTTATTTTAAAACTATAGGTTTGTACCTCTTAGTCCCCTTCACCTATTTCTCCCCTCCCACGTCTCTCTCCTCTGCAACAGCACCCATTTTTTCTCTGTATCTGAGTCTTTTCATTTTGTAGCATTTCCCTGATGATTAGTGATCCTAAGCATCTTTTCACGAGTCTGTTGGCCATCAGTATCTCTTCTTTGAAATAATGTATGTTCTGTTCCTCTGCCCGTTTTTAAATCAGGTTGTTTGTTTTGGTATTGAGTTGCATGCTGCTGCTGCTAAGTCACTTCAGTCATGTCCAACTCTGTGCGACCCCATAGACGGCAGCCCACCAGGCTCCCCCATCCCTGGGATTCTCCAGGCAAGAACACTGGAGTGGGTTGCCATTTCCTTCTCCAGTGTATGAAAGTGAAAAATGAAAGTGAAGTCGCTCTTATGTGCTTGTGTGTCCGACCCCATGGACTGTAGCCTACCAGGCTTCTCTGTCCATGGAATTTTCCAGGCAAGAGTACTGGAGTGGGGTGCCATTGCCTTCTCCGATTCAGTTGCGTAAGCTGTTTATATATTTTGGATATTAACCCCTTATCAGAGATATCTTTTGCAAATATCTTTTCCCATTCACTAAGCTGCCTTTTTATTTTGTTGACCATTTCCTTCACTGTGCAAAAGCTTTTTAGTTTGATGAGGTCCCATTTGCTTATTTTTGTTTTCATTTCCCTTGCCTGAGGAGACAGATCCAAAACAATGTTGCTATGACTGATATCAAAGAACAGCCTGCTTATGTTTTCTTTTAGAAATTTTATGGTTTGCGGTCTTACGTTTAAGTCTTTAATTCATTTTGGGGTTATTTTTGTTTGTGGTGTGAGAAAGTAGCTCTGTTTGCTTCTTTTGCATGTAGCGGTCCAGTTTTCTCAGCACCACTTATTAAAGAGGTTGTATTTTCCCCGTTGTTTATTTTTATCACCTTTGTTGTGAATTAACTGCCCATTTAAGCGTGGGTTTATTTCTGGGCTCTCTATTCTGTTCCATTGATCACTGCGTCTGTTTTTGTGCCAGTACCATTATATTTTGATTATTGTAGCTTTGTTGCATAGTTTGAAATCAGGGAGCATGATACCTCTGCTGCTGCTGCTGCTGCTAAGTTGCTTCAGTTGTGTCCAACTCTGTGAGACCCCATAGACAGCAGCCCACCAGGCTCCCCAATCCTTGGGATTCTCCAGGCAAGAACACTGGAGTGGGTTGCCATTTCCTTCTCCAATGCATGAAAGTGAAAAGTGAAAGTGAAGTCGCTCAGTCGTGTCCGACTGTTCGTGACCCCATGGACTGCAGCCTACCAGGCTCCTCCATCCATGGGATTTTTCCAGGCAAGAGTACTGGAGTGGGGTGCCATTGCCTTCTCCAATGATACCTCTAGCTATGTTCTTTCTCAAGATTGCTTTGGCATGCAGGGTCTTTTGTGTTTCTATACAGATTTTTAAATTACTTGGCATAGTTCTGTGCAAAATATTTTTGGTATTTTGATAAGGATTGCACTGAATTTGTAGATTTCCCTGGATGGTATGGCCACTGTAATAATATTAATTCTTCCAATCCATGAGCATGATGTATCTTTCCATTTGTTTGTATAATCTACAGTTTCTTTCATCAGTGTCTTACAGTTTTTAGAATATAAGTCTTTTACCTTTCTTGTTAAGGTTTATTCCTAGGTGCTTTGTTCTTTTTGGTGCAATTGTAAATGGGATTTTAAAAATTTTCTCTTCCAGATAATTCATGATTAGTGTATAGAAATGCAATACATTATTCTCTAATAATTTCTGTAGAATATTTTTCAATCCTGCAAAATTGAATTCATTTATTTGTTCTAAACAAACTGCATCTTTGAGAGAAGGTGATGTTGCTGGAATGAGGATGATGCAGTTCAGAGTTCAAAACTAAAAGGAGTGATGGAGAGTAAGCACGTTTTGGCAGCAATACCACAGCAGCAGCCTCCTCAGAGGGTTCTTAGACTCCTCTTCAAGGCCTAAGACAGGGAGAAAGTCATCAAAAACTTGCCTCTTGGCAAGGTTGAAATTATTTCCAGTTCTAAAATTCTGTAATTCAGTACACAAATTGACTAAAAGTCAGGATCTCTCTGCTACCGTCTATGATCATGTCTACAACCTCTAAATACTTAACTTGATAAGGTGATTTGGGAAAAAAAAAAGAGGTTATTTTGATCCAAAACAGCTACAGTGGTTTCCACCTAAGAGAGGAATCTCTAGACATAAGCCTATATCTGTTGCAGCCTAAACTTGTCTTTCTTTGGCTTTATCTACTCAACATTAGCACTAGAACATTGTAAAGCATGCAGTAGCTTTTATTTTTGTTGATTTAAAGTTTTCTATTTACTAGCCATTCTTTTCTTTTCAATAAAACAGGCTAACTGTAAACACAATTTTTTTCAAGTAGCACAGATGCTAACAAATAAGAAAATAAAAATCACTGTCAACATTTTTATGAGCATGCTTCCTTTCACTTCTCTGCCTCTGTCACCTGTCATTTTAACTTCATCCTGCTGCTTCCATTTCCCTAGAACTACCTTTCTTTGAATCCACTGGGCTGAGCCACTTATCTTACCTCACCTGATTTTTACAACATCTCCACAATATGGCAAATTATTATCCCCATTTTATAGATTGGAAACTGAGGCTCAGAGAATTTGTGCCTTGCCCAAGAGCACACAGTTAACAAGTGACAGAGCTAGTTTTTAACTCCAAGTTTACCTTATTTCAAAGAACAATTCTAAAAAATACATAGCAACCATTTTTTATAATTTTACCATATGTCAGACATTGTGCTAAGTGTCTTATATACATTATCTTAGAACAGCAAGTTGATAAAGTAGGTTTTATTCTATTGTTGGGAAAACTAAGGCATAGAGGGGCTAAGTGACTTGCCCAGAACCATACAGCTGATAATAGGCAGAGTCAAAAAACAGATACAGGATCTTTGACTTGTAAGTCCATGCTCTTAACCAGGAAAATACTTTGACTCATAAGTCCATGCCCTTAACCAGGAAAATATATGTATGGTACCCTCCATTCCACTAGTCTAGACAGATTTATGTATATGTGGAGTCATAGTCCACATACTGTTCTGTCCTTGCCTTTAAACTTGTTATGATTCAGTCCTACTCCCGTAAGTCAGTGGTTGGCCTTTGTCCCACCTGGTGGCCCCAATACTCCATCATAGCCCACACCCTGACCACTCATTTCAACTGTCTTGCCCTCTCTCATACCTTAGCTCCTCACATTGGTCTCAAATGCAGATGATCATCTCACACCTACCCCTCAAATTGGATACTGTATAGAGACCCACTGACTAGACCTCAGGTTTCAAACAAGCTATCATCCCCATGATCTGGCCACTTCTGTCCCCTCTGGTGAGCCATCCCACCCCACCCAGCCTGCTACCCAAACCTCAACACAAGCCTTTTCACCTTCCCTAGTCTGACTCTGGCTTTATAAGCTAGTCAGCAACAGGGATTCCAAATTCCCTGTAGTTTAAAAGTAATATCCAATGTTACAACTTGAATAAGGAGATGAGAGTTTTGGTCAATAGGTACAGACCACACTACCCTGAGGTTGAATTGCACCATCGCTCTGCTTGAGCTCCTCTCACTGTGTGGCCTCAGGTAAGTCACTTCATCTCTCTTGTCATCAGTTTCTTTATCTGTCACATAACAGGTAGAAATAGATGGTCCCAGTCCCCTGCAAACTCTGAAATTCTATTAGCTCAAAATTAAGAAACTGACAAGCCAGGTAGATATTATTCCCATCAGTGTTTTTGTCGAATCATCTACCAACCTAATGAGGCTTTTTACACAGTCCAACTTCCAAGTTCACTTTGGGGAAGAAAGGGAGGAATGGGAGCAAATGGACATTACAGGACAGTGCTGGGAACCAAACATAAAGTTGATGGCAGTGTGCTGGTCACAGTGAGAGGAAATTGGTGGAGGGATCCTTGCATAAATAGGGTGCACTTTGGAATGAGCAAGCACTTTCAGTGAGTAAAAAATGTTATTTGACTGAAGCCAAGATGAAATCTACTTTAAAAAAAAATCTTTTTTTTTAAAGTTTGGCTCAATCTCTTGTTTTTTTCTCTTCTTTATGTAATCTTGTGGGATGCAACGTCAGAACGTCATAAATCATTCATGGTGCTCCAGGAAAAAAAAAAAATCACTTGTGCAAAACAGTCAAGATTTGAAATGTGAGAAGTTTTTTTGCATGAAACCCAAAGAAAAAATGTAACTTGTACAGTTCACAGCCCATGATGATCGCTAATTCCCACAGTCACTATGTGGCTTGGTCATTTGTTTGGGGCTTCTTTTGCTTCATTTTAAATGGAAAGTGAGTTAAAGACATAGCCTGTCACAACTGTACTGCATTTTTCCAGGAGTCGTAGAAAAGATGCTATAGTAATGGCATTTGTGGAGACAATTGAAGCTGTCAGATATTATTTCCTGTTTGAAGAAACCAAGAAAGCCCGCTCCTTGTCCAAAAATCTCTTTTTCCACATGCCCATCACTGCTGTCCCTAATTACTAGTTAATTAAATTCCTTTCCTAAAATATACTTTTCCCTTAAATCCACGTGCATAGACACAAGAAGCCCCCTAGCAGAGGTAACCCATAAAGCTAACTCTCAAATATTATTGCCTTAAATAAATTGGTTTAGCTTTATAATTTCAAATGTGGCAGCTATCTGTTATGAGATTTCTAATAAACAAGCAAATAATGAGGTTCTTTAAAACTTCTTTCATATTCATTAGCTCACTCAAGCTTCACAGAAGTAGCAAGGACTTATGTGCTCATTCATTAATTCATTTCTACAACAAACAGTACTGACCATCAAGCACTATATATATATAAGGGGGGCTAAAGATACAGACGAGATAATGCTGCTTGCATACACTCACAGTGTATGGGGTGACAGATAGGTAAAAATCATTATAGAGAGACAAGTTAAAGTGCATACAACTCCCCAGAGTGGCATGCTTTGCCCTGAGTCAAACAGCTAGAAAGCTCTGGAGCAGAGATTTTGTCATAGGCCCCCCCAGGTCAAAGCTCAGAACACTCTCAAAGAAATCCTTTAGCTTCTTGTCAATTGACACATTTTGATGGGGAAAAGTGAGGGACAGAAAGCTCCCAGACTGAGGTCCTTTCTCTTAGAAGAATAATCTGGGTTAATTATCTTAGGAACCAATGAGTGACCAGCAGAACTGAGAGAGGATTCTCAGCAGAACTGAGGGAAGCACTCCCAGAGGTCAATTTTACAATTTCTTCCTGTTAGTCCACAGAAGATGTCCAAGCTGGCACAGCGCCTTGCGTTGGTTTAGTCCTTAAAAACTGTCTGTTTACTCTTTGTCCAACTGAATTCAAATCAGTCATGTGACCACTTGTGGCTACATTACCAAATGACAGACGCTTGACCCAAAAACTCTTGAGAGCTCAGTGACATTGCCTTGAACTCCCAGTTCCTCAGCCTTAAACCATCCTCAAGATCTTGGCTGTTTCCTGATGCTGAGAATCTTATTGTTTGATTCACTGCTACCATTCTACTCCTATGTCCCAAGGCATAGTCTTTCCCCCATGTTCCAAGAGAAAACTATACAAATCATTTGCTAGCTTCCAAGAATTGACTAGACATCACATAGTTATGGAGGGTAGTTATATCATGCACAACCCAGTACAGCTGATTCACTATCTTCTGGTTCTACCACCCCTTCTCTGTCTCTGTCTTGTACGTCCTACTCCCTTCCCAGAGCAACAAATATGCCCTTCCTCTTTGTTCAGGCACAGTTATACTACACATCCAGTTTCTATTGTAAGAGGACTTGTCAAGGTTATTTTTTTTCCTTACCAAGGTGAATCTCTTCTTGGAAAGGATTCTGAGACTAATTAAGATAGTAAGAATTTTCTGCCTTTTATTCCACCCAAGACTGAAATCAAAACTGTAGACCACTGCCCTTTATTTTCAGTGTCTCCTGTGGTCACATGTTGAAAAGTAGCAGAGAGTTCCTATCATAATATCTCAGTGCAAATGTAAGGACTGATTTCACCTCATCCAATGCTTTACATATCCACCTGGCTTTGATTCTCTGGTACCACATGCTGTGATGGTTTCTGGGTCTGTGCAATAAGCAACAGAAAGAAAAATCATTAAACACCTACTATATACAAAACACTATGCTGGGGACTGGGAGGAATAAAGAATCATAACTCTGTTCCTGTCCTTCAGGAACTCAAAAGCTCATCTCTGGCATAAACTTACTATGAAATCTTAGGAAAACGACAGTGTCCAAACTTCAGTTTCCTCATCTATAATATCATGGTGTCCTAAACATTTATCTCATAAGGTCACTGCAAAGAGTAAATGAAATAAAGGGGGAAAAGGCAGGACAAGTAATGTTCTTGGCTTGGCACATGGCTAACAATAATAATAAATGGAGGGCAAAAATAAAACTCAATACTGATTGCTGAATGAAACAGGAAAACATACACAATATAAGGCAGACTTGGATACCTTTTATTGGAGTGATACAAAGTACTAGGGTGGTACATGGGAGAGAAAGTTTCACTCTAGTTCAGAGGATTGAGAAAGACTAGTCAGCACAGATAGAAGTTGAGGGAGGCATGAAAAATTAGTAGGATTTGGACAAATGGTCTTGGGAAGTTCCCACAAGGAGTTGGTAATCAGTGTTGAAATGTTGTATATT
Organism: Kobus ellipsiprymnus; assembly: GCA_006410655.1. Taxonomy (NCBI): domain Eukaryota; kingdom Metazoa; phylum Chordata; class Mammalia; order Artiodactyla; family Bovidae; genus Kobus; species Kobus ellipsiprymnus. The sequence goes on along the minus strand of SJYR01004089.1, from coordinate 9,771 downwards.
TCTGGCGGTGTTTCAGTCTTGAAAGTAGTGATTTGGATCCTACTGAAGCAGTATTGCTATATTCAGAAATGATTTGGTTGGTAGAACTCTTCAAAGTTTTATGGCTGAAATTCTACCTGATGCCTATGCAGTCTGTGGGTAACACAGAAGTATAAGCCTAGACATTGCATTGCCTGAGGAAACATTTAGACTAACATTCAGTAGATGTCACAACTGTGTGGGCACAACATCCCTGTGCCAGATTCCTCTAATTATCAGTTCCCACAGCTCCAGTTAAAGGAGGTTCATCACCAATACAATTTTGACCACAATTAACATGTTGAAAAGAACCAAAAGAGGGGAAATACACCAGGTTTATGAAAGATCATGGTAAGGACAAAGCTTCCAAAAAGTATAATTTTAAAAGGAATCTTAATTTTATTACTAGCTTGACACTAGGTAAGCCACTCATTCTCTTTCAACCTCAGAGTACCTCTCACACTCTTTGTAGCATTAATATCCTTAAACCTTTGATTCAAAATAAAACAGAAATCAAGTATCACATTGCAGAGAAAATCAACTGAAATTGAACATGTAAAACTGTTTGGTAATTTTTCAACTGTAAAATAAAAAGATTTTTATTACTGCTATGAAATCACCCAATTTCAGTTCAACAAGCAGCACACCAATCCCCAGGAATACAAAAGATGAATAATCCCACCCTGCATTTGGCATGCATTGGAAGCCTTGTATCCAGACATGGAGACCACAGTTTAATAGAGATATCAGTACTGACTACCCTATGGTTTGGGGAGAAGCTGTAGCTATTGCTGGGTCAGAAGCTGTCATCTAATTCAAAATTCTTATCAGAGCTATATGGGAGGGACTAAAATTCTTTTAAATTACTTAGAGCAGAACAAATATCCACAGGTATAAGTTCCACAGAAGTGAATTTCAGCTTTGTGTAAGGAAGAACATCCCAATAGTTAAGAGTTGCCCCACTGGAAAAGTTAGTGAGTCCCCAGGACCAGAAGCATTTCAGAAGGATCTGGAGAACTAATTCTCAGAGTTGCTGTAGGAGACATTTCCACAGGGTCAGCCCAGAAAATGTATAAATGTTCTCCTAGTTCTGAATCCCAAAGTCCCACCAGATATAGGAATATTTATCATGGTTCATTCATTTACCCAACAAATATTTAGTGACTGGTTCTGACTTTGGGACCAGCATGGCTGGGTTTAAATCTCAACTCTGCCACTTCCTAGCTATGAGGCTTTGGGGAGGTTAGCTTTGCTGTATCTTAGTTTCCTCATCTATAAGATGGGAATAGTAATAGTTTCTGCTCATAGAGTTGCTGTGAAGATGAAAGGAGATGATATGTGTAAAGCACTTTTGAACAGTGTCTGACATATAATACACAGTCAATCAATAGCAAACATTGTTAACCACAGTAGTATATGTTAGGCATTGAGCTAGACACTAAATCACTGGGGTTAGGAAAACAGACATGAATCCTACCTTTCTTGAGTGTAATGTAATCCAGTAGGGTATAAAAGACATTAGACAAAAAGTTAAAAAATACAAATACAGTTTCAAACTATGACAATTGCTATGAAGGAAAAAAAATAAAAAGAGGATGCTATGATAGCATACAAGAGAGGAGATGGGGACTCATTTAGACTGGGAGGTACAGGGAAAAGTTCTTTGAGAACCTGTTATAATAGAGACATATCCAAGCACCAGTAATTTAAAGGGATGCCAAATGCCTGGCCTTATTTTAAGTCAGCTAAGACAGAAAAACAGCTATATGCTAGGGTATGAAGTCACTTGTCCATCTGAGTCCCAATTTGTGTATCAGGCTTCACCTTAGTGTAAACAGGTTCTCTTTGCTTTGGCTATCAGTTCCCATTTGATTTTTCTCTGGATCTATAAATTCATCAGTCTATCCATCCATCATACATATATCGGTTCATTCATCTCTTTTGAAGGATTCAAAGATATGTATATTCCAATCCTAAGGAGCTCCTGTAAGTGAGCCTGAAAAGTGAAAGTGAAACTCACACAATTGTGTCTGAATCTTTGCTACCCCATGGGCTATACAGTCCATGGAATTCTCCAGGTCAGAATACTGGAGTGGGTAGCCTTTCCTTTCTCCAGGGGATCTTCCCAACTGAAGAATCAAACCCAGGTCTCCTGCATTGCAGGCAGATTCTTTACCAGCTGAGCCATAAGGGAGCCTGATATGAGCACAAATTCCTATAAGTGAAGATACATCAGGGAGATGGAAGGAAATGTTATGGAAATTTTAAGAAACTAGAAATTCAGCATAGATGAGGGAATAAAGGGAGAATTGTTTGGGAAAAGTGGTATGTTGAAAGCAAAAGTGAAAGCCACTCAGTTGTGTCCAACTCTTTGCAACCCCATGAACTATACAGTCCATGGAATTCTCCAGACCAGAATACTGGAGTGGGTAGACTTTTCCTTCTCCAGGGGATCTTCCCAACCCAGGAATCGAACCCAAGTCTTCCAAATTGCAGGCGGATTCTTTACCAGCTGAGCCACTGTTGAAGCATGCCAGAAAATTCTAAGCAAAAAGAAAAAAAGAAAAAGAAAATTCTAAGCAAAGTGAATTTAAAGGAATCAAATCTTATTCAGCATTTGGGTTCTAAAATCAGTGCATAAAGCATGATTTGATGCAAAAAATCATAACTAGATGATAGTCAACATTCCTTGAAAATCCCTTCAGCAGGAACCCTTCTGGAGAATGACATACCATCTCTCAAGAAATCCAGTAGAGCTAGTGTTTCCTCTAATCTTGAAGGCATTTACTGTTGGCTTCAGTTGAATGTTCGATGAATCTGTGCGCTTCCTTTAAAGTGCTATGTTGGAAAACTAGCAAGGAAACACAAACTTTAAATGATACAATGGACCAGTTAGACCTAATTAATATCTATAGGACATTTCACCCCAAAACAATGAATTTCACCTTTTTCTCAAGTGCTCATGGAACCTTCTCCAGGATAGATCACATCCTGGGCCATAAATCTAGCCTTGGTAAATTCAAAAAATTGAAATCATTTCAAGTCTCTTTTCTGATCACAATGCAGTAAAATTAGATGTCAACTGCGGGGAAAGAAAAACTATTAAAAATACAAACATATGGAGGCTAAACAACACACTTCTGAACAACCAACAAATCACAGAATAAACCAAAAGAGAAATCAAAATATGCATAGAAATGAGTGAAAATGAAAACAAAACAACCCAAAACCTATGAGATTCAGTAAAAGCAGTGCTAAGGGGAAGGTTCATAGCAATCCAACTTATCCCAAGAAACAAGAGAAAAATCAAACGAATAACCTAACTCTACACCTAAAGCAACTAGAAAAAGAAGAAATGAAGAACACTAGGGTTAGTAGAAGGAAATAAGTCATAAAAATTAGGGCAGAAATAAATGAAAAAGAAACAGAGGAGGCCATAGCAAAAATCAACAAAGCTAAAAGCTGGCTCTTTGAGAAGACAAATAAAATAGACAAACCATTAGCCAGACTCATCAAGAAAAAAGGGAGAAGAATCAAATCAACAAAATTAGAAGTGAAATGGAGATATCACAACAGACAACACAGAAGTACAAAGGATCATAAGAAACTACTATCAGCAACTACATGCCAATAAAATGGACAACTTGGAAGAAATGGACAAATTCTTAGAAAAGTATAACTTTCTGAAACTGAACCAGGAAGAAATAAAAAATCTTAACAGACCCATCACAAGCATGGAAATCGAAACTGTAGTCAGAAATCTTCCAGCAAACAAAAGCCCAGGACCAGACAGCTTCACAGCTGAATTCTACCAAAAATTTAGAGAATAGCTAACACCTATCCTACTCAAACTCTTCCAGAAAATTCCAGAGGAAGATAAACTTCCAAACTCATTCTATGAGGCCACCATCACCCTAATACCAAAACCTGACAAAAATGCCACAAAAAAAGAAAACTACAGGCCAATATAACTGATGGACATAGTTGCAAAAATCCTTAACAAAATTCTAGCAAACAGAATCCAACAACATATTAAAAAGATCATACATCATGACTAAGTGGACTTTATCCCAGGAATGCAAGGATTCTTCAGTATTTGCAAATCAATCAATGTGATACATGACATTAACAAATTGAAATATAAAAACCATATGATTATCTCAATAGATGCAGATAAAGCTTTTGACAAAATTCAATATCCATTTATGATAAAAAAAAAAAACATGCAGAAAGCAGGCATAGAAGGAACATACCTCAACATCATAAAAGCCATATATGATAAACACACAGCAAACATTGTCCTCAGTGGTGCAAAGTTGAAAGCATTTCCCCTAAAGTCAGGAACAAGACAAGGGTGCCCACTCTCACCACTACTATTCAACATAATTTTGGAAGTTGTGGCCACAGCAATCAGGGAAGAAAAAGAAATAAAAGGAATCTAGATTAGAAAAGAAAAAGTAAAACTCTCACTGTTTGCAGATGACATGATCCTCTACAAAGAAAACCCTAAAGACTCCACCAGAAAATTACTAGAGCTAATCAATGAATATAGTAAAGTTGCAGGATATAAAATTAACACACAGAAACCCCTTGCATTCCTATACACTAACGATGAAAAAAACAGAGAAATTAAGGAAACAATTCCATTCACCATTGCAATGAAAAGAATAAAATACTTAGGAATAAATCTACCTAAGGAAACAAAAGACCTATATGTAGAAAACTATAAAACACTGATGAAAGAAATCAAAGATGACACAAATGGATGGAGAAATATACCATGTTCATGGATCAGAAGAATCAATATAGTGAAAATGAGTGTACTACCCAAAGCAATCTACAGATTCAATGCAATCCCTATCAAGCTACCAACAGCATTTTTCAGAGAACAAAAACAAATGATTTCACAATTTATATGGAAATACAAAAAACTTTGAATAGTCAAAGCAATCTTGAGAAAGAAGAATGGAACTGGAGGAATCAACTTGCCTGACTTCAGGCTCTACTACAAAGCTACAGTCATCAAGACAGTATGGTACTGTCATAAAGACAGAAATATAGATCAATGGAACAAAATAGAAAGCCCAGATAAATCCTTGTACCTATGGACACCTTATCTTTGACAAAGGAGGCAAGAATATACAATGGAGAAAAGACAATCTCTTTAACAAGTGGTGCTGGGCAACCTGGTCAACCACTTGTAAAAGAATGAAACTAGAACACTTTCTAACACCATACACAAAAATAAACTCAAAATGGATTAAAAATCTAAATGTAAGACCAGAAACTATAAAACTCCTAGAGGAAAACATAGGCAAAACACTCTCTGACATAAATAACAACAGGATCCTCTATGACCCACCTCCCAGAGCAATGGAAATAAAAGCAAAAATAAACAAATGGGACCTAATTAAACTTAATAGCTTTTGCACAACAAAGGATACTATAAGCATGGTGAAAAGACAGCCTTCAGAATGGGAGAAAATAATAGCAAATGAAGCAACTGACAAAGAATTAATCTCAAAAATATACAAGCAACTCCTGCGGCTCAATTCCAGAAAAATAAACGACCCAATCAAAAAATGGGGCAAAGAACTAAACAGACATTTCTCCAAAGAAGACATACAGATGGCTAACAAACACATGAAAAGATGCTCAACATCACTCATTATCAGAAAAATGCAAAATCAAAACCACAATGAAGTACCACCTTATGCCAGTCAGAATGGCTGCTATCCAAAAGCCTATAAACAATGAATGCTGGAGAGGGTGTGGAGAAAAGGGAACCCTCTTACACTGTTGGTGAGAATGCAAACTAGTATAGCCACTATGGAGAACAGTGTGGAGATTCCTTTAAAAACTGGAAATAGAACTTCCATATGACCCAGCAATCCCACTGCTGGGCATACACACTGAGGAAACCAGAATTGAAAGAGACACGTGTACCCCAATGTTCATCGCAGCACTGTTTATAATAGCCAGGACATGGAAGCAACCTAGATGTCCATCAGCAGATGAATGGATAAGAAAGCTGTGGTACATATACACAATGGAATATTATTCGACTATTAAAAGAATGCATTTGAATCAGTTCTAATGAGGTGGATGAAACTGGAGCCTATTATACAGAGTGAAGTAAGTCAGAAAGAAAAACACTAATACAGTATATTAACATATGTATATGGAATTTAGAAACATGGTAATGATGAGCCTATATGTGAGACAGCCAAAGAGACACAGATGTAAAGAACAGACTTTTAGATTCTGTTGGAGAAGGCGAGGGTGGGATGATTTGAGAGGAAAGCATTGAAACATGTATATTATCATATGTGAAACAGATCATCAGTCCAGGTTCAATGCATGAGACAGAGTGCTCAGAGCTGGTGCGCTGGGGTGACCCTGAGGAATGGGATGTGGAGGGAGGTGGGAAGGTGGTTCAGGATGTACATCCCTGGCTGATTCATGTCAATGTATGGCAAAAACCACTACAATATTGTAATTAGCCTCCAATTAAAATTAATTAATTAATTTTAAAAAATAAAGTGCTACATTGGATGAAAAATATGAATTCTTAAATTCTTACATATGAATTCTTAAATCTCAGGGTGTGAGGTCCACAGGAGAGGCGAGAAGCAGTCACTGCCACACCTCCCGCATCCTCCAGAATGGCACTCACCATTTCACACGTGGAAAGGGGCAGAGCTGCCCCAAGAGCTTACCTATTAGTTCACTCTTACTTTCTGCCTCTCTCTACCAATTAGCCTTATTTTTTTTTTGCCAAATAAATAGTTAAATCTGCATTCATTATATGGAAATGATGTGTATCGAATATAACATGATCAAAGACCTGAGGTCAGCAAAGAGTTATGCTTTCAGGAAATAACTTACTTACACAATATAGCTGAAATTTGCGAGTCTGTATTAAGTTTCCTAGGGCTGCCATAAGAAACTACCACAAACTGTCTTGGAACAATAGAAATTTATTCTCTCATAGTTCTGAAGGCTGGAAGTCTGGAATCCAGGTGTCAGCAGGACCATATACTCTCTGGAGGCTCTAGGGCTTTGCCTCTTTCAGCTTCTGGTAGCTCCACATTCCTTGACTTCTGGCAGCAAAGTTCCCATATCTTTGCCTCTGTCTTCCTGTGGCCATCTTCCCTGGGTCTCAATCTTCTCTCTTCCTTGCCTTAAAAAGACATTTGGTTCAGGGTTCACTCTAAATCCAGGACAATCTTACCTTGAAATCCTTAACTTAATTAACATCTTCAAAGACCCCATTTTTCAGATAAGATCACATGCATAGGTACCTGAGGCTAGAATTTGGACATATCTTTGGGGAGCCACCATCTAAACCACTATAAGATTTAAGAAAGGGAGTAATAAAAGCAGACTGAAGCTCTATTTTAACCAGCTTTGAATGCCAATTTCAAATGTCTTTGAGGGTTCTTTGCAGAGTTGTAATGCTAGCAACCTTGACTTCAAAACTGTTCAAACACCTATACTATAGGGTCCCCTCCTCTGCCTCACCACCACTATCTGACACCCTGCAACCCTCCTTCCCTCACTTTCATTACTCATTGGGATCATTGACATACTTCAATGTCTGCTTTTCCATGTCCTAATTAAAACTCCCATCCCATATCTCATCCTCTACATGTGGTGGCATTGTTTAGTTGCTAAGTTATGTCTGACTCTTAGGACCCCATGGACTATAGCCTGCCAGGCTCCTCTAATGATGGTTAATCGAGTGAAATAATCTTCATTAAGGGAACAATGGCTCATCAAAATTATCAAAAAACCTATACACAGACTTCCCTGGTGGCCCACTGGTTAAGAATTCACCTGCCAACACAGGGAACACAGATTCAATCCCTACTCCAGGAAGATTCCACATGACACAGGGCAACTAAGTCGTAGAGCCACAACTACTGAAGCCAGCATGCTCTAGAGCCTGCTTTCTGCAACCAGAGAAGTCGCCACAATGAAAAGCCCATGCACTGCAACTATAGAGTAGCCCCAACTCACCGAAACTAGACAAAGCCCACAGGCAACAACAAAGACCAGGCACACCCCAAAAATATAAAAAATTTCAAAATAAATTAATAAAAAAAAATTTAAGCCCTATATGCATTGCCCAGAAAGTGTGATACCAGATCCCTCTAGGGAGATGCAGCTGCTGCCAGAGACACCACCTGAAGCTGATGGGAAGGGGCAAATGCCCTGGATAGCCCCTTCTTCTTGCCCCCAGCTCTCTCACCATTGGCCAAACCCAGCTAGAGGCTAGCTGCCACAGAAGCATGGAAACAACAGCTTGCAGAAATCAGTTCCTGAGACATAGAATAGGGGAGGGAGGAAAAGGCATGGATCTGAAGACACACAGGCCCGGGACCAACATGTATTATTATCCCCATTTTATAGAGCAGGTCATGGAACTCAGCAAAAGTTATTAGTTGCCCAGAGTCATATAGCTAGTAAGTATTAGTGTAGATTTTGAGTCCAAGTCTATCTGAATCCAAACCCTGAGTTGTTGCCATGGTCTGATCTCTCTACCATCATGGACATTTCAGTTGTTTTGTCCAATTGCCTTGCTCCAGAGCCAGGTTGGGGGCTTCCCTTGTACCTCAGCTGGTAAAGAATCTGCCAGCAATGCGGGAGACCCCAGCTCAATTCCTGGGTTGGGAAAATCCCCTGGAGAAGGGATAGGCTACCCACTCCAGTATTCTTGGGTTTCCCTGGTGGTTCAGTTGGTAAAGAATCTGCCTGCAATGTGGAAGACCTGGGTTTGATCCCTGGATTGGAAAGATCCCCTGAAGGAGGGCATGGCAACCCACTCCAGTATTCTTGTCTGGATAAACCCATGGACAGAGGAGCCTGGTAGGCTACAGTCCATGGGGTTACAAAGGGTTGTATATGACTGAGCAACTAAGCACAGAGGCAGCTTAGGGTTCTGAGAGGCTGTTTTAAGAGGACCTTCTCTGGATTTGAGATTTGGATTTTTTGAAGGACACAGAAATGTACTGCTTCATTTCTCACTTCATGGAAGGACTTGCCATGCCCAGTGCTGTGAATACTATCAGCTCAAGCAGGACTGGGTCAGCTACAGAGAGCCACCTTGCCCAAAGGTGTGCCCTTCCCTGGCAGCCCATGTCCAATAACTGATAAAGGCTGGGGTTTTTTGGACACTGCAGCAGAACAACACAAATGAACATCAGAGTTCTACCTCTCACACTGCCCAAGTTGGTCCCTAACACCAACCCTGTCTCTGTACCAGCTTTTAGAGAACTCAACCTATGATGACTTCTGTTGTTATTGTTCTCACCTTGGCCCATAACCCCTCAATCTACACATACTAGTTGATGGTGCAAAAACATCCATTACAATGGAAGCAATAGGGGTAATGTCACCTACTTTCCTCTTAGACTGTCTCAGTTCAGTTTAGTCACTCAGTCGTGTCCGACTCTTTGCAACCCCAAGAATCGCAGCACGCCAGGCCTCCCTGTCCATCACCAACTCCCGGAGTTCACTCAGACTCACACCCATTGAGTCAGTGATGCCATCCAGCCATCTTATCCTGTCAGCTCCTTCTCCTCCTGCCCCCAATCCCTCCCAGCATCAGAGTCTTTTCCAATGAGTCAACTCTTCACATGAGGTGGCCAAAGTACTGGAGCTTCAGCTTTAGCATCATTCCTTCCAAAGAAATCCCAGGGCTGATCTCCTTCAGGATGGACTGGTTGGATCTCCTTGCAGTCCAAGGGA